>JXCR01109212.1:58307-98032 GCA_002079205.1 Phalaenopsis hybrid cultivar
CTGCCGGAATGAGGGAACCGTAGGATCCTAACCGGTGTCTCTCTAATCAACTTTAATATGCCCTCATAAAATTNTTTTGAGGTTGTCGTTTGTCACAACCTAAATCCTCACATCTTTCAGGCTATTTGTGTAATAATTTCACACGAATGTAAATCCCCAAATAATAAAATTTGCTGAATGAAACACTTAAATATTTCTCCTCAAAATTGAAGCTAAACATTAGGATAGCTTGAGAAGTCACTGAGGTTCNGTTCAATCATAGGGCCACCTGATTTGATATTATAACTTGACACACTAGATAACTCAAACTAGTCGCGGCGAGAAGTTTGGAGCTAGCATGGTGGGCAACACGGCCATCTTCAACAGCAAAACTTGTCTTCCCCAGCTAAACCAATCTTCCTTCCTTAAACTTAAAACAATAAAGCCATTAGACTTTGAGGTTTCTTGCTTATGCAACGTAAATCCTCACCTTATCTTTAGGCCTTTGTATAGNTAGACTTTGAGGTTTCTTGCTTATGCAACGTAAATCCTCACCTTATCTTTAGGCCTTTGTATAGCCCAGCTATATAATATAAACCCTAACTAGTTTTAGGATTCTGAGGTTGTCGTTTGTCACGACCTAAATCCTCACATCTTCCAGGCTATTTGTGTAATCATNCTGAGGTTCTCCTCTGGATCCATGATATCCTCTAGTTCTTCTTCCTTTGGATTCTACAATAAAATGTTCCAAATTTGAGCTAATCCCATTTCAAACCTCTACGTCTGATCTCATTGAAGAGTCCTACCATTTGAAATTCCTTGAAGATAATATTTCCTGATTTTTATCGAGAGTCNTCCCTAAATAATAAAATTTGCAGGATGAAACACTTAAATATTTCTCCTCAAAATTGAAGCTAAACATTAGGATAGCTTGAGAAGTCAATGAGGTTCTCCTCTGGATCTATGATATCCCATAGTTCTTCTTCCTTTGGATTCTACAATAAAATGTTCCAAATTTGAGCTAATCCCATTTCAAACGTCTACATNAGGGAACTTTTCGGCAAATACAAAGGTTTCACAGACCAAACGGACGTCATACTTTCCTTAGGTTATTTGATCGAGCCTCATCCTCAAGTCTTGTGTTTATCATTCGGGATAGATACAGGATTTGACGTACAGTGCTCTTTCATTTTAAATAATGAAAAATATGGGGTTGATTTGATTTCATACTTCAACGTCCTTCTGAAGCGGGCAACGGGATTTTGATTTCGGCTACCGACAGCTTCTTACGGGCAACCCCACAAACCAACCCGAAATAACGTCGATAGCTTCTGGAAACTCTGCTGGGGACATGTTTTTCTATCCATAAATCAAGAAATATTATCTTCACACATTGGTAATGTGTCCATGTCCCTCTTGCACCAAATTACCTTTCTTTCGTTGGAATACTTTACCCATTTCTATCTTGTGAAGTTATGACTAACTCCTTGGACTTCAGGACTAGCTGTTCAACCATCTTTGAACAGAGGGGTTCAAAATGCCATTAAGGACTCTTTAAATTTTTATATGTTTCGAATCCCCAATAGGTGTGTCAGTGGACTAATTCCACCTGGGCATATTCTACCACTAATTGGGTCCCGCACTGGGTCCTAAAATTTTTCACATCTCCCTTCCACATTTGGTTTGCTATTTCGTAAATTAAACCAAATCATGTTGTGTTACGCGCACTTTGAAATATTAATTAAATTTTACACATTTTTTTCACAAAGATGTTAAAAATACCCATTAATTAAGACGCACCTGGTCTACAGATTAATCTCTACTTTCAGTGCTTACACTAAATATTACGAGATTTTCGGCCATATAGCTAACCCTAAGACTTTCTATTTTAAAGCCCGCTGCAATGGCCTACCCAACGCTGACCTTTTCCTGCAACTTGCCAACGGACCGCAGCGCCCGTAACATCGTCCCCACCATCAAGTTCGGAGCTGGATTTGAAGACCTTGAGGTTATCCTCGGGAAAGCCCCGCTCGTGGTAATAAAGATGGCTGCCCCGGAAATACCAGAACCATCTGCAGAATTCAGTTTGAACTGCCTTCAAGACTTCCCTGCCTGCAAGAAGGCTAAAATTGTTATCATCAAGCCTGCTATCCCTGCTAGTGCTAAGGGAAAAGAAGTGATGGTCGTTGAAGATTCGACTGAAGGATTAACTGTTCCTCCACCCGTGTTTGAGATCGGGTCAAGCTCAAAAACTGTACCACTGACCCGAACTCAAAGTAGGAACTGCAATAGAAGAGTTCGGAGGGCCATCAAAGTCTAGGCTCCTAAAAACACACCTGATGAGTAGGAGCCTCATCAAGTTGAAGAGGTATTACCAGAAATTTATCCACTCCTACGAAGGAGTAGATTCCATCCTCTGACAGATACTGATGGATATGAGAGTATCCGGAAGATTGCTGTCGCATTACCATCACTTCTTGGACATGGTGAAGAGGGAAAGAAATTCATCCCCATTACCCGAGTTAGTGCAGCCTACAGAAGGCTTGCAACTAAAGAAGGATTTTCTGTTAATGAATTACTTAAACAAGTGGGACATGCAATTTCCCCTCATATGAAGAATAAAATTTTGAAGGATATTAAGTCTGCTAGAGAATCTCGTAGGTCGACTGTAAAGTCACCTACCCGTGTTCCCCCCGTCTGGTTCCGTTTGGAAAACTGAGTTGTTACTACTATAGTTACCACCGACCATACCACCACCGGGAACACAGGTCGCCGGCCGATTAAGTCAAGACTGGGTCCGAGAAGTTTACCCGTCATTCTTGGAATCATGGAAAGAAAGACAAGACGATTACCTGACACTGTAGCCGGTCTACACCACGAGGAGCATACCTTCCCTCGACATACTGATATCTCTACTAAAACGTCCCGTCCTGAGGCATCATCGTTGAAGAAGAAGAGGGTATGGGTACCCAAGGTCGCTGCACTGATACCATTCAGTGAGCCTTCAAGACAGGAAGTAAAATCAGTGCTTGAAATATCTGACATCGTCGCGACAATAGCCAGCGAGATGGAGGAACAAGTTGAGGATTTCCATCAGGGTCCTCCAGATCTTAAAGCAATCAAGGAATCGATAATTGAAGAAAAAGTTGAGAAACCAGAATCGAGATTTCTGAGTTAGCTCAAGAACACGGAGTTTCCGTCAATAGTGACAATGAGGATTTAAAAATTTCTGAGTTAGCTCGAGAACACGGGGTTTCCGTCAATAGTGACAACGAGGATATTGATTACAGTGATTATTTGGAGAAAGATTTCGTGGATGTCCATGTGATCAAAACCAGAGCTACCACATCTGCGCACGAGCCTCAACCTCACACTGAAGAGAACGCCGTAGATGAGCTGTGTAGGGTTATCCTCCTAAGGGAAGAGCAAGTTATTCTACTGGAGAAAAGAATAGAAGAGATGACTGCAGCTATGACCGACATGGCCACCATTTAGGGGCAATCAGAAGCACCAAGATTGGCTTCTCCAGAGGTTAATCAGCCAGAAATCATACACATTGCAGATGAAAGAAGGGAGGCTACTTCGACAGACAAAGAAGAACAACCAAAGAAGGTACACATCGCAGATGAAAGAAGAGAGGCTACTTTGACAGACAAAGAAGAACAACCAAAGAAGGATTCTCCATCAAGTGCCATGCTAGAAAAGAAGTTCAAGCAAATGGCTCAACAAGTGCAGGAGGCCTTAGCTCAGTTCAAGGGTGGTGCAACAATTTTAAAGGGTAGACCTTACCCAGAGGAGTTCAATGTCGTCCCTTTCCCTAAGGGATTTGTGACCCCAAATGTCAAGATATTCGATGGGACTGGAAATCGCAAACAGCACATAACACATTTTCGAGCCAATTGTGGAAACACAAGGAATAACAAAACTCTATTCTGCCAACAGTTCGTCAGCAACTTGTCAGGGATTGCTTTCGACTGGTATGCTGACTTGCCCAACGGGTCAGTTAAAATATTTTCTGAGTTGGAGCAGGTATTTGGGAAAAGATTTGCTGGGGCGCAACATCATGTGTCTATTGGAGAACTCATGATGGAGAAGCAGAAGTCTAGTGAAACCTTGGCAGACTATATTTTGAGGTGGAGAAACCTTAGCATGAAATGTGAACCTCAGCTACAGGAACATCAAGGGATTGAGATTCTACTCAAAAGCATTCATGGGCCAGTAGCTTTCATGCTTAAGGGACTCACCATCAAATCCTTCGAGAAGCTACTCAGTAAAGCCANGGAGCCGCATGAAAAGGCTAAGGTGACCAGAGTGTTCGAAAAGAAATTAGGGGTAATCGCACCTGTCAATAAAGGAAAGTAGCCGATAAAGATATATGCAGAAGATCATCGTCAGTCTTTGTCACAGTACTCTCAGAAACAGAGCAGTCAATCCAACCAACGACCGCCTCAGGAGGGATCACCTCGAACAACGGGTAAAAGAGTATCCTTGTTAGAGCGACAAAAAGTTGTTTATTCCTTGAAAGATGAAGTTTTACCTAAAATATTCAAAATCTTGATGAAGAAACTAGAATTCAAACTGCCTGATCCAAAGAAACCCGAAGAGGTGGATAAGATGAATTATTGCCCATACCACCGGTTGCTTGGGCATACTATAGACAAGTGTTTCGTCTTTAAAGACTGGCTTGAGAAGAACCTCAAGGAAGAAAATATAACAATCCCGAAGGAGAACCCGAAAAAGGTTCCATAAATATGATTTCAACTGAGTCAATGTCCCCAATTGATCCATATGTCGGAATAGATGGATGGAGTACAGCTTGGGATAAACTCAAGAGGGTCCTCAATCGGATACAGGATTCGTCGAAATAGGCTTCTATGAATACCGAAGAAGGATGGAATGAAGTATGGAACAAATCATCCAAGAAGATACTGAACAAGCTACAATCGGCATCAAAACAAGCCTCCATTCAGAGTCCGCAACATACCTAGCCCGAGATTAAGATTTTGCCCAAAAATTCGTCATCATCAAAGACAAAGAACAAGAAAAAGAAGAGTGTCACTGCCAAGATTGATAGCATGGGAGGTAGGATAGGGGCTGCCTTTACTAGATTGGTTGTCTCATATTTGGGGAAGAAAGTCCTCCAACCCTTAACTTTATATGATTATCATTTTGTACCTCCGGGGTCTTATGAATATAATTGTTGTGATTTCGGCTACATTTTGACTATTTCTGGTAATAACGTGACTAATTATAACCAAGTTAGTTGCGATCTCGATCCCCAAAATGATCCTCAAATTGTACTTAGGTTCGATGAACTTGTTGTCAAGTCCAAAGAAGACATCAATGATACTGCTTATGACAGCGTCGATAACGAAGAAACAACTCTCGAGCGTCATGGTGCACTGTTTTCCTTCAACTTAGATCTTTTCGACAAAGAGGAAAAGACACCGGAGATCCAACTATAATATCTCAAGAAGAAAAGATCACAGAAGTCAACTTAAGGTGCAAAAAAGTGTTACCGCTAAGAACAGCTTCAATAGACAAAGGAAAACAGATAATGACTCGAGAAGAGGTACCCCCACCTTCGTTAGTGGAAGAACCACATAATCAAGACAAAATTGGAGGAGCATATAAAGTAGACTACAACGTGCTAGCTCAACTTAGGAAGTTTCCTGCCTGACTAAGCATCTACAATGCTCTGATCCTATCAAAGGAGATGAGAGAATCTCTAGTTACAGCTTTGCTTGATCCAGAAATTTTCTTGGCTCAGTTGGCTAGCACATCCTCAGATGAAGTTTGCTCATTGGGAGAACAGTCAGGGGCAACCTTCACAGATGAAGACTTGCTGCTCGGTACCGCCGACCACAACAGTCCGCTCTACATCTCCGTCAACATTGGCAAATTTGTGTTATTCAGAGTTTTAGTCGATCCTGGAGCATCTCTTAACTTGATGAGTCTACGGACGTTAGCATTTTTGGACTTCGACGTTCAAGAGCTCATCCCTGATAAGATGATGTTAAGAGGATTCAACCAAAAGGGAGAAAGAGCCATCCCCGATAAGATGATGTTAAGAGGATTCAACCAAAAAGGAGAAAGAGCCCTTGGATCAATTCATTACTCACAAGGTTACAGAACTCGTAACAACTGTTAAATTTCATATCATCGACGCAGAGACCTTTTTTAATGCTCTATTGGGTTGACTATGGATTCATGAGCATAATATGATTCCATCATCCCTACATCAGTGCATTAAATTCCACAAAGATGGTCAAAAAAATTGCATCAAGGGAGACCTACAACCATTTTCAGTGCATGAAGTTGGTATCCATGAAGATACTGCCTACTAAGAAAGATGGTCAAGAAAATTGCATCAAGGGAGACCTACAACCATTTTCAGTACATGAAGTTGGTATCCATGAAGATGCTGCCTACTACGTGCCTCCAAACAAGACTATCTTCTCGCACAAAGTTTTGAGAAACAAAGATGAAGATTTAAAAGGATCACAAAAAGGAGGCCATACAACTCCACTTCAACAACCTTCTACCACTCCCCTACAACGAGTTGGTGGAGGTTCTTCTAGTTCACACACCCGAGGTCGAGGCCGGGGATGCACACGAGGAAAGATCAATTTAATTGTTGAACGAACTAGGCCAACTATCAACATTGGTGATGAAAATAGTTCTGAAGATGAAATAATGATCACAAAGCAGAAGAGACCTCAGTATGAGATATCACAAGAAGATACATAGAGGAATGAATATGAAACAATGTATGATCGGATAAACCGCTATGTGTATACTATGACCCTCACTCTGATTCTGCCTCAAAAAGTCGAGAGCTTAGAGGTCAAGGAAGTCCGCAGTGTTGGTTTGAAGCCAACCAAATTTTACCGTGCTTCTACCTCTACTGAGCTTGAAAAACATGTAAATTTGGATGTTGATTCTAATTAATTAATGGAAATGCCTTTTGTTTACTTCTCGCCTTGTGTTCAAAAGTTAATTCAACAGGGACACTTACCAAAACAACTATCTTTTGGTTACTTCTCGCCTTGTGTTCAAAAGTTAATTCAACAGGGACACTTACCAAAAATACTTCTCGCCTTGTGTTCAAAAGTTAATTCAACAGGGACATTTACCGAAACAAATTCCAAAAGATAAATTTCAACTTTTTGAAAAATTGTGAAATACTAAAAGTTAAACTCCCAATTCAAAAGAAGGTCTTGGATTTGGTACAGTGGGACCAGTTGATGATTCTGAATTTTGCATGGTTGTTACTAATGAGTCAGAAGAGGATTGCCTCGATATAGAAGATGACTCTAACGATCAACCTATAGAAGATGCTCCTCCAGAATTTGAGGAAGAAATTAAATCCACTGTTGATGAATTGAAGGAGATTAACCTCGAGACTGAAGAACAACCCTGACCTACATTTATAAGTTCTCTACTTGATGACGAAGAATCTGCAGAATTGGTCAAACTGTTGACATAATTCAAAGATTGCTTCGCATGGAGCTACAAGGAAATGCCAGGACTGTCAGTAGAGGTTGCAGTCCATAAACTTGGGGTGGACAAGAATGTAACCTCAGTAAAACAAGCCAAAGAGAATACGCCTCGAGATAGAACAACAAGTCATCGCCGAGGTGAAGAAATTGATAGATGCCAACTTTATTAAAGAAGAGCAATACCCCACATGGTTAGCCAATATTGTACCGGTTAAAAAGAAAAATGGACAGATCCGCGTCTGTGTTGACTTGAGAGATTTGAACAAGGCATGTCCAAAAGACGAGTTTCCACTACCCATATCAGAGATGATGGTGGATATTGCTTCAACACATGAAATTTTCTCCTTCATGGATGGATCATCGGGATATACCCAAATTAAGATGGCTCCCAAGGATGCAGCACTTATAGCTTTCAGAACACCAATTGGAATTTTGTGCTACACAGTGATGTCGTTCGGCCTAAAGAGCGTTGGAGCAGCATATCAGCGTGCAATGACGAACATTTTTTACGACCTCATTCACAATCAAGTAGAATGCTACGTGGATGATTTTGTCATCAAAAGTAAATGGAAAGCAGACCATTTGTACGATTTGAGGATCGTGTTTGAATGGTTACGACGATATGACCTTAAAATGAATCCCTTAAAGTGCGCCTTCGGTGTCACCTCTGTGAAATTTCTAGGATTTGTTGTCCGTCATCGGGGAATCGAGATCGACCCAGATAAGATTAAAGCTATCTTGGAAATGCCCCCACTGAAACCTTGAAACAGCTACGTTCCTTCCAAAGGAAGTTGGCATATCTGAGACGCTTTATTTCCAATCTCTCAGGTAGGTGTCAGCCTTTCTCAGCATTAATAAAAAATAATGCCAAATTTATTTGGGAAGAGAAATGCCAGCGGGCCTTTGAGGACGTTAAATAATATTTAATGACACCTTCTGTTTTGGCAGCCTCTATCCCAGGGAAACTGTTGATACTTTATACCGCGGCTTTAGATGACTCTCTTCTACTTGAGTCGTCTTAGCCCAAGTCAATGAGGAGGGAAAAGAAAATGCTCTCTACTACTTGAGTCGTCGTCTAATACCGACGGAGGTAAGGTACCCACCTATTGAGAACCATTGACACTAATTTTTGCCGTCCAAAAGCTTAGACATTACATGCTTTCTCATAAGATAACCCTGATTTCAAAAGTCAATCCGTTGCAATTTTTGATGACCCGACCAACACTCTCCGGACGTTTAGCAAGATGGTCAATGATCTTATTGCAATGACATAACTTTTGTGCCCCTTCGTGTTATCAAGGGGCAAATACTAGCAGACTTTCTCGTTGCACACCCACTACCAGTTGGATCCTCCCTCAATGACGAGTTACCAGACGAGCAGATACTACAGATGGAATTTTCCAGTGCGTAGCGCTGGGAAATGTACTTTGATGGTGCTTCGTCAGCCAGGAAAGAAAAGGGATCAGTCACAGTTATACCAGGCAAGGCAGGGATCGGTTTGTTCTTTATTACGCCAGATAAGGGCATGATGAGGTTCTCATACCACCTAACAGAGCCGTGCACCAACAATGAAGCAGAATATGAAGCTTTAATCACCGGATTGGAGTTAGCGATCTCAATGGATATAACAAACATTGTCATTTATGGTGACTCTCAACTTGTCATTCTGCAAGTCATCGGACAATACAGAATTCTGAAACCAAGATTAGCAGAATATCATTAGTACGTGATGAAGCTCCTAGAGCAGGTTCCTGAGGTGACTTTCTACCGGATTCCTCGGGGAGTTAATGCTCATGTCGACGCTCTAGCAAAACTCGCTAACGAAATGTCGTGTCCCCCAGAGGATTCCATCGAAGTCACGGTGCAAGGAAGACGAGTCTTGTCTCGAAACAACTTCGAAACCCTACACAAACCTGGAAAAGAAGAAATGATAAATACAGTTGCGGACATCAACGAAGATTGGCGCAAGCCAATAATAGAATATTTGCATACTGGAAAGCTGTCGGAGGACAAGTCTGAGGCACACCACATCACAAGAAGGTCCATGTCTTACGCCCTGGTGGGAAATATTCTCGACAAAAGATCGTTCGACCAAATGTGGCTGCGATGTTTGAGCAGAGCCGAAGCACAGAATATTGTCAAAGAAGTACATGCCGGATTGTGTGGCGCTCACCAATTGGGACCAAAAATGAAAATAAAGATCAAAAGACTTGGATATTATTAGCCAGCAATGATGTCCGATTGCATGGATACAGTTAGAAGATGTCACCAATGTCAAGTGCATNAAATGGATATAACAAAAATTGTCATTTATGGTGACTCTCAACTTGTCATCCAGCAGGTCACCGGACAATACAGAATTTTGAAACCAAGATTAGCATAATACGATCAGCACACGATGAAGCTCCTGGAGCATATTCTTGAGGTGACTTTCTACCGGATTCCTCAGGGAGATAATGCCCATGCCGACGCTCTAGCAAAACTCGCTAAGGAAATGACATGTCCCTCAGAGGATTCCATCAAATTCACGGTGCAAGGAAGACGAGTCCTGTCTCAAAATGGCTTCGAAACTCTACACAAGCTTGGAAAAGAAGAAACAATAAATACAGTTGCATACATCAATGAAGCTTAGCACAAGCCATTAATAGAGTATTTGCATACTAGAAAGATGTCAGAAGACAAGTATGAGGCGCACCACATCACAAGGAGGCTATGTCTTATGCCCTGGTAGGAAATGTTCTCTATAGAAGATCATTCGATCAGATGTGGCTACGGTGTTTGAGCAGAGCCGAAGCACAAAATATTGTCAAAGAGGTATATGCCGGATTGTGTGGCGCTCACCAGTCAGGGCCAAAAATGAAAATGAAAATCAAAAGACTCGGGTATTATTGGGCAGCAATGATGTCCGATTGCATGGATACAACCAGAAGATGTCACCAATGCCAAGTGCATGGTTTTACACCAGCCTCTGAATGTGCTACACCCAACTATTGCTTCGTGGTCATTCGAGTGTTGGGGCACGGACATAATAGGTCCGAAAGACCCTCCATCCTCCAAGGGACATAGGTTTATACTTGCCGCTATAGATTACTTCTCCAAATGGGCAGAGGCAGTACCGTTACGTGAGGTTACGACACAGCACGTCCTTCAATTTTTCAAAAGACAAGTTGTCTACCATTTCCGAGTACTACGAAGAATAATCTCTGACAATGGGGCAACTTTCAAAAGTATAAAGATCAACAATTTTGTCAGAAGACATGGGATAGATTGGAGATACTCTACAATTTACGTTCCGAGAGCAAATGGTCTAGCTAAAGCTTTCAATAAGACACTGGTACAAATTTTGAAGAAAACACTGGATGAAAATAAAAGGGATTGGCACAACAAACTATTAGAGGCCTTGTGGGCCTACCGGATGACTTTCAGGACTCCGACTCAGTGTACACCCTATATGCTCATGTATGGAGCCGAGGTCGTGCTATCGCTAGAAGTCCAGACACCATCTCTCAGAGTCGCCATTGCCAACCAACTCACAACAGAAGAAAGTGCAAAACTCAGACTTGAAGAACTGGAGAGTCTTGAGGGAAAATGACTAGAAGCATAAAAAAATTTGGAGCTCTACCAAGTGAAGATGGTACAAGCCCATGACAAATTAGTCCGGCCAAGGACATTTAAAGTTGGTGACCTTGTGCTTGTGCTCAAAGGACCTATTCTTGCACGCTGCAAAATAGGTGGGAAATTTGAGCCAACTTGGGAGGGACCATTTGTCATTGAGAAGGTCTATACAGGAGGAGCCTACAAGTTAGTGGACTCCGGGGTGAAAGACCCATGTTACCGATAAATGGATGATACCTGAAAACCTATTATGCAACCTGAAGGCGCTCAATGCCGCTCGCCTCTGCTTTCTTTGAAACTTTGAAACATTGATTATTTTAGGGTTATCTATGTGGCCAAATGTCTATGATCGGGTCCAAATTTTTTAATTAACCTCATATATAATGAAAATTTTGAGAAAATTTTTGAACTTCACACGTTCTCTTTTCTACTTTCGAATTTAAAAATTTCTACTAAATTAAACGAAACTAACACGTAAAATGAATAATCCTCTTCACCAAAACAAGCTAAAATTTACTTTAATAAATACTATGTTTTGTTCTTGTTCATGCCAAGCTTCGGCCCACTGCCGTTTTTCTTGTCGTCTGTAGAAAAATGTCAGGACAGAGGCTGATCTTTGCCTTCCAGGACTGCTGGAACCTCGCACTGAATAAAGAGATGGCGCGGCAAGGAGGTGTCATAGATTTCAACGTGGATTTCAACCAAGTTGATATGGACTACGAGGGACCTCTAATGGACGTAGTTAGCAGTAAAGAAAATGAGGGACTGCCATCACTGTTGAGGGTAACCACTCAAGACAATGTGTCACGCAAAGGTAAAAATGTGATAACAGAATAAGATCGAATGGAGGGACCTAGCCGTCTGCCCTCCATGGTAGCTACTCTAGCAAGGGATCTGATAGCCGCCCGTAATGAAAGATTACCGAATACTCCGCTCCGTAGGATGCAGCGCAGAAATACGAGTCGAAAGAAGCAGAGAGTCTTCCTGCGACAGAAACACAAACACTAGAGAGACATGAACAGTTTTCTTACCCCCATTCCTGAGGGACATATTTACGACCCAGATCTGAGAGAATCTTCTACCAGTCTGCCCACTACAGATGAAGAGTCAGGATTTGTGATATAATCAAATTTGCTCCCAGTTCCAGATATCTTATGCAGGGGTTGCTCAACATGCATCGTTGAGGTACCAGCCGGGACGTCAGTCACGGGCGCATTTGTAGAATGCCCGGATTGCAACGTTCTGCATCTACAGCATTTCAGCACATTAGAAGAATACACTTCAAGCACCAACGAGTCTCAGACTCCAGACTTTGCGACAAATGAACCATATGTCCCACTGAGGACGGATCAACACGCACCATGGAGCCCAGGGTCATACATCCCACTAAATACTGAATCTCATATTCCGGACGACCAACACCAGTTTGGGTCCCCGCCGAGACCTGATGGAAGGAACGCCATCGGCAGCTGCCAACTCTTGGTATGGTAGAATACTACAAGATAAGCAGAGTAAATAAAAGAGAATTTGAGTTCTATGAAGAGGTTCAGGGAAAGTTCATCAATATATTGGAAGGCCTAGAACTGTACACCAAGGTTTTCTCTGAGACTGATGAAAAGAGTATTCTGGACTGCATCTTCGATTTAAGAGATAGAGGCCGAGCGGGCCTTCTCATGGACAGGACATATTACGAACCGAAGAAATGGATGAGGGGAAAGGGAAGAATCACCATCCAATGTGGCTGTTGCTACAACTTCACGAACAACAGACAGGGGAATCCTCTTGGGATCCTCAGATACGACCAAGTGGATCCGTTGCCACCAATGATAAAATGGATGATTAAGACAATGGTCAAGTGGAATATTCTACCCGCTACTTGCACTCCCAACACTTTTATCATTAACATTTATGAAGAAGGTGACTGCATTCCTCCGCGCATTGACCATCACAATTTTGTGAGACCTTCCTGCACGGTCTCATTCATGAGTAAAAGCAATATTCTATTTGGGAAAGAAATCGATATCGTTGGCCCTGGTGAATTCAAAGGTTCTGTGGAGATTCCTCTTCCAGTTGGTTCAGTACTTGTTCTCAAGGGCAACGGTGCAGACGTTGCTAAGCATTGCATTCCTGGAGTACGACACCGTAGGGTGTCTGTGACTTTTCGCATGATGGATGATAGTAAAATACCGTATGGATTCCAGCAGGACCCAGAATTGGAGGAGTTATTTCCATATAAGCTACAAGAAGGTTGTACCTCTAAGTACAAGCAAAAGGAACTCTTATCCTGGAGCATGAATTAGAAGGTCTGCTTGATCGAGAGCTCAACATACCCGGTACAGAGGGTTCACTTTCTTTCTTTTAAAAGCATGACATGTATCTGATTTTATTCAGTCTATGATGTATTCACAACATGAGATGATTCTCAATGTATTTCGACAGGGATTACATGATGTACCTTTTGAGGCATTAGCTTATGTCTGATTTATGGCATCCCTTGTTGGAGCAAATTAATGAAAATTTCTCTCAATTTGTGTCTTTTTGTCAGTTGCCTTTTTGTGCGATGGATGAAAGCCGCGGACCATGCGATGGTTCAGAATTTCAATGAACAAAGAACAAAACAACAAATCTTCAACAAGAAATAAAACATAAATGAAAAATAATCACTAACAAATAAATAATAAAACAAATTTCTTTTGAAAATCAAACAATTAAAATTAACACTTTAAAAACATATTTTGAAAAATTAAATGTGATAAAAACAACATGAAAATAAAATAAACATGTTGAGTGGATTCTTCCGTTTTCAGAATTTCCTACTCTTTATGCGTGCAGAACAACCATCGCTATGTACACTAACTCCCCGTAGAATTTCACATTCTGCACAAAAACTCACAAAGCTTTACAAATCTCCTTCAACAAGATCAACCTTTTTCACATGATACATTTCTGTAAATTCAACGCTACTAACCCTCTTTTGAGAATTGACCTACATTTCAATTCTCATTTTTGAATCAGTCCTACATTTCTGATTCATTGGCCGGACCTTACATTCCGACACTTTCTTTTGAGAATTGACCTACATTTCAATTCTCACTTCAGTCCATACATTCCGACACCCTCTTTTGAGAATTGACCTACATTTCAATTCTCATTTTTGAATCAGTCCTACATTTCTGATTTATTACATTCGAGGTCGGTCCTTACATTCTGACACTCTCTTTTGATAATTGATATACATTTCGATTCTCAGGCCTACATTTCTGATTCATTACATTCGAGGTCGGTCCTTACATTCCGACACTCTCTTTTGAGAATTGACCTACNAGGAGGAACAAGTTGAGGATTTTCATCATGGTCCTCTAGATCTTAAAGCAATCAAGGAATCAATAATTGAGAAAAAAGTTGAGAAACTCAGGATCGAGATTTCCAAGTTAGCTCGAGAACACGGAGTTTCTGTCAATAGTGACAACGAGGATTTTGATTACGGTGATTATTTGGAAGAAGATTTCATGGATGTCCATGTGATTGAAACCAGAGCTACCACATCTGCGCGCGAGGCTCAACCTCACACGGAAGAGAACGTTGTAGATGAGCTGCATAGGGTTATCCTCCTCAGGGATGAGCAAGTTGTTCTACTGGAGAAAATCGTAGATGAGCTGCGTAGGGTTGTCCTCCTAAGGGATGAGCAAGTTGTTCTACTGGAGAAAAGAATAGAAGAGATGATTGGAGCTATGACCGCCACGGCCACCATTCAGGGGAAATCACAAGCACCAAGATTGGCTTCTTTAGAGGTTAACCAACGGAAAATTATACACATTGCAGAAGAAATAAGGGAGGCTACTTCTACAGACAAAGAAGAACAACCAAAGAAGGATTCTCCATCAGGTGCCATGCCAGAAAAANAGATTCTGGACCATCTCATAACTTGATGAGTCTACGGACGTTAGCATATTTGGACTTCCACGTTCAAGAGCTCATCCCCGATAAGATGATGTTAAGAGGATTCAACCAAAAGGGAGAAAGAGCCATCCCCGATAAGATGATGTTAAGAGGATTCAACCAAAAAGGAGAAAGAGCCCTTGGATCAATAATAAGATGATGTTAAGAGGATTCAACCAAAAGGGAGAAAGAGCCCTTGGATCAATTACATACTCACAAGGTTACGTAACAACCGTTGAATTTCATATAATCGACGCAGAGACCTCTTTTAACACTCTATTGGGTCGACCATGGATTCATGAGCATAATATGGTTCCATCATCCCTACACCAGTGCCAAGTACCGCAAAGATGGTCAAGAAAATTGCATCAAGGGAGATCTACAACCATTTTCAGTGCATCTTTAACGCTCTATTAGGTCGACCATGGATTCATGAGCATAATATGGTTCCATCATCCCTACACCAGTGCATTAAATAACCACAAAGATGGTCAAGAAAATTACATCAAGGGAGACCTACAACCATTTTCAGTGCATGAAGTTGGTATCCATGAAGATGTAGCCTACTATGTGCCTCATTGACCTGTAGCCTTTTTCAGTGCATGAAGTTGGTATCCATGAAGATGCTGCCTACTATGCACCTACAATGAAGACTGTCTTCTTACGCGAGATTTTAACAAACAGAGTTGAAGGTTTAGAAGAATCACAAAAAGAAGGCCATTCAAATCTGCTTCAACAACCTTCTACCACTCCCATACGACGAGTTGGTGGAGGTTCTTCTAGTTCACGCACCCGAGGTCGAGGCCAGGGACGCGGACGAGGAAAGATCAATTTAATTATTGAACGAACTAGGCCAACTATCAACATTGGCGATGAAAATAGTTCTGAAGATAAAATAATGATCACAAAGCAGAAGAGACCTCAGTATGAGATATCCCTAGAAGTTACAGAGAGGAATGAATATGAAACAATGTATGATCGGATAAACCACTATCTGAATACTATGACCCTCAATCCGATGCTCCCTCAAACATTCAAGATTTTCGAGGTCAAGGAAGTCCGTAGTGTTGGTTCAAAGCCGATCAAATTTTATCGTGCTTCCACCTCTACTGAGCTTGAAAAACATGTAAATTTGGATGTTGATTCTAATGATTTAATGGAATTACCTTTTGGTTACTTCTTGCCTTGTGTTCAAAAGTTAATTCAATAGGGAGATTTACCGAAACAAATGCCAAAAGATAAATTTCAACTTTTTGAAAAATTGTGGAATACTAAAAGCCGAACTCCAAATTCAAAAGAAGGTCTCAGATTTGGTACAGTGAGAGTAGTCAATTTTCTTGAATTTTGCATGGTTGTTACTAGTAAGTCAGAAGAGGATTGCCTTGATATAGAAGATGACTCTAACGATCAACCTATAGAAGATGCTCCGCCAGAATTTGAGGAAGAAATTAAATCCACTGTCAATGAATTGAAAGAGATTAATCTCGGGACTGAAGAACGACCACGACCTACATTTATAAGCTCTCTACTTGATGACAAAGAATCTGCAGAACTGGCCAAACTATTGACATAATTCAAAGATTGCTTTGTATGGAGCTACGATGAAATGTCAGGACTGTCAGCAGAGGTTGTTGTTCATAAACTTGGGGTGGACAAGAATGTAACCCCAGTAAAACAAGCTCCAAGGAGAATGCGCTTCGAGATAGAACAACAAGTCATCGCCGAGGTGAAGAAATTGATAGATGCCAAATTTGTTAAAGAAGAGCAATACCTTACGTGGTTAGCCAATATTGTACCGGTTAAAAAGAAAAATGGACAGATCCGTGTCTGTGTGGACTTTAGAGATTTGAACAAGGCATGTCCAAAAGACGATTTTCCACTACCCATACCAGAGATGATGGTAGATATTGCTTCAGCACATTAAATTTTCTCCTTCATGGATGGATCATCGGGATATAACCAAATTAAGATGGCTCTTGAGGATGCAGCACTTACAACTTTCAGAACACCGATTGGAATTTTCTGCTACATAGTGATGTCATTCGGCCTAAGGAACGCCAGAGCAACATATCAACGTGCAATGATAAAGATTTTTGACGACCTCATTCACAATCAAGTAGAATGCTACGTGGATGATTTGGTCTTCAAAAGTAAACGAAAAGTAGACCATTTGTACGATTTGAGCATCGTGTTTGAATGGTTACGACGATATGACCTTAAAATGAATCCCTTAAAGTGCGCCTTTGGTGTCACCTCCNTTCTCGAGCATCATGGTTCACCGTTTGTCGTCAACTTAGACCTCTCCGATGAAGAGAAAAAGACACCAGAAGATTCAACAATGATATCTCAAAAAGAAGAAGTCACAGAAGTCAACTTAAGGAGCGGAAAAGTGTTACCACCAAGAACAGCCCCAATAGACAAAGGAAAACAGATAATGACTCGAGAAGAGATACCCCCACCTCCGCCAGTAGAAGAACCACATAATCAAGATAAAATCAGAGGATCGTACAAAGTAGACTACAACGTGCTAGTTCATCTTAGAAAGTTGCATGCCCGACTAAGCATCTACGACGCTCTAATTCTGTCAAAGAAGATGAAAGAATCTCTGATTACAGCTTTGCTTGATCAAAAAATTTACTTAGCTCAGTTGGCTAACACATCCTCAAATGAAGTTTGCTTGTTGAGAGAACAGTCAGGGGTAACCTTCACAGATGAAGACTTGCTGCTCTGACCTATGAAGTTTGCTCATTGAGAGAACAGTCAGGGGTAACCTTTACAGACAAAGACTTGCTGCTCGGTACCGCCGACCACAATCGTCCGCTCTACATCTCTGTCAACATTGGCAGATTTGTGCTATCCAGAGTTTTAGTGGATCCTCGAGCATCTCTTCACTTGATGAGTCTACGGACGTTAGCATATTTGGACTTCGACGTTCAAGAGCTCATCCCCGATAAGATGATGTTAAGAGGATTCAACCGAAAAGGAGAAAGAGCCCTTGGATGAATTACACTACTTATGAAGGTCGGAGAACTCATAACAACCGTTAAATTTCATATCATCAACGCCGAGACCTCCTTTAACGCTCTATTGGGTTGACCATGGATTCATGAACACAATATGTTTCCATCATCCCTACACCAGTGCATTAAATATCGTAAAGATGGTCAAGAAAATTGCATCAAGGGAGATCTACAACCATTTTCAGTACATGAAGTTGGTATCCATGAAGATGCTGCCTACTACGCACCTCCAAATAAGACTATCTTCTCGCGCGAGATTTTGACAAACAAAGATGAAGATTTAAAAGGATCACAAAAAGGAGGCCAGACAACTTCGCTTCAACAACCTTCTACCACTCCATTACAACAAGTTGGTGAAGGTTGTTCTAGTTCACGCACCCGAGGTCGAGGCTGGGGACGTGGACGAGGAAAGATCAATTTAATTGTTGAGCGGACTAGGCCAACTATCAACATTGGTGATGAAGAAATTCTGAGGACGAAATAATGATGACGAAGCAGAAGAAGCCTCAGTACGAGATATCCCTAAAAGATACAGAGAGGAATGAATATGAAACAATGTATGATCGGATAAACCACTATGTGGATACTATGACCCTTACTCCGATTCTTCCGCAAAAGGTCAAGGGAGTCCGTAGTGTTGGTTCAAAGCCGATCAAATTTTACCGTGCTTCTACTTCCACCGAGCTTGAAAAACATGTAAATTTGGATGTTGATTCTAATGAATTAATGGAATTACCTTTNAGGTGTCAGCTTTTATCGGCATTAATAAAAAAGAATGCCAAATTTAATTGGGAAGAGAAATGCCAGCGGGCCTTTGAGGACGTTAAACATATTTAATGACACCTCCTGTTTTGGCAGCCCCTATTCGAGGGAAACCGTTGATACTTTATACCGCGACTTTAGATGACTCCCTTGGAGCCCTCTTAGCCCAAGTCAATGAGGAGGGAAAAGAAAATGCTCTCTACTACTTGAGTGGTTGTCTAATACCGACATAGATAAGGTATCCACCAATTGAGAAGCATTGTATGACACTAATTTTTACTGCCCAAAAGCTTAGACATTACATGCTTTCTAATAAGATAACCCTGATTTAAAAAGTCAATCCGTTGCAATATTTGATGACCCAACCAACACTCTCCGGACGTTTAGCAAGATGGTCATTGATCTTATTGCAATTTGACATAACTTTTGTTCCCCTTCGTGCTATCAAAAGACAAATACTAGCAGACTTTCTCGCTGCACACCCACTGCCAGCTGGATCCTCCCTCAAAGATGAGTTACCAGACGAGCAGATACTACAGATGGAATTTTCCATTGCGAAGCGCTGGGAAATGTACTTCGATGGTACTTTGTCAGCCAGGAAATGCAAGGGATCAGTCACAGTTATACCAGGCAAGGCAGGGATCGGTTTGATCTTTATTACGCCAAATAAGGGCATGATGAGGTTCTCATACCACCTGACAGCGTCGTGCACCAACAATGAAGCTGAATAAGAAGCTTTAATCACCAAATTGGAGTTGGCGATCTCAATGGATATAACAAACAATGCCATTTATGGTGACTCTCAACTTGTCATTCAGCAAGTCATTGGACAATACAGAATTCTGAAACCAAGATTAGCAGAATATCATCAGTACGCGATGAAGCTCCTGAAGCAGGTTCTTGAGGTGACTTTCTACCGGATTCCTTGGGGAGATAATGCTCATGCCTAAGCTCTAGCAAAAATTGTTAAGGAAATGGCGTGTCCCCCGGAGGATTCCATCGAATTGACGGTGCAAGGAAGACCAATCTTGTCTCGAAATGACTTTGAAACTCTATACAATCCTGGAAAAGAAGAAATGATATAGTCTCAAGCCATTAACAGAATATTTGCATACTGGAAAGCTGCCGGAGGACAAGACTGAGGCACACCATATCAGAAGAAGGGCCATGTCTTACGCCCTGGTGGGAAATGTTATCTATAGAAGATCGTTCGACCAAATGTGGTTGCGATGTTTAAGCAGAGCCGAGGCACAAAATATTGTCAAAGAAGTACATGTCAGATTGTGTGGCGCTCACTAGTGAAGACCAAAAATGAAAATGAAGATCAAAAGACTCGGATATTATTGGCCAGCAATGATGTCCGATTGCATGGATACAGCCAGAAGATGTCACCAATGCCAAGTGCATGGGGTGATCTTACACCAACCTCCGAATGTGCTACACCCAACTGTTGCCTCGTGGCCATTCGATGCAGAAGATGTCACCAATGCCAGGTGCATGGGGTGGTCTTACACCAGCCTCCGAATGTGTTACCTACATGCAACTGTTGCCTCATGACCATTCGAGTGTTGGGGCACGGACATAATAGGTCTGATAGACCCTCCATCTTGTAAAGGACACAAGTTCATACTTGCCGCTACAGACTACTTCTCCAAATGGGCAGAGGCAGTACCGTTACATGAGGTTATGACACAGCACGTCCTTAAATTTTTCAAAAGCCAAATCGTCTAACGTTCCGGGGTACCGCGAAGAACAATCTCTGACAATGTGACAGCTTTTAATAGTATGAAGATCAACAATTTTGTCAGAAAACATGGGATAGATTGGAGATACTCTACAATTTGCTATCCTAGAGAAAATGGTCTGGCTGAAGCTTTCAACAAAACACTGGTACAGATTTTGAAGAAAATACTGGATGAAAATAAAAAGGAATGGCATAATAAACTGTTAGAAGCCTTGTGGGCCTACCAGATGACTTTCAGAACTCCCACTCAGTGCACACCTTATATGCTCGTGTACAGGACCGAGGCCGTGACCGCTAGAAATCCAGACACCATCTCTATGAGTCGCCGTCGCCAACCAACTCACAATGGAAGAAAGTGCAAAACTCAGGCTTGAAGAACTGGAGAGTCTCGAGGGAAAACAACTAGAAGCACAACAATATTTGGAGCTCTACCAGGCAAAGATGGTACAAGCCCATGACAAATTGGTCCACCCAAGGACATTCAAAATTGGTGACCTCGTACTCGTGATCAAAAGACCTATCCTTGCTCGCCGGAAAATAGGTGGAAAATTTGAGCCAACTTGGGAGGGACCATTTGTCATTGAGAAAGTTTATATAAGGGGAGTGTACCAATTAGTGGACGTCCGGGGTAAAAGACCCATGTTACCGATAAATGGACGATACCTGAAAACTTATTAGGCAACCTGATGTCGCCTGCCCCCGCTTGCGTCTGCTTGCTTTGAAACTTTGAAACTTTGACTGTTTTAGGGTTATCTATATGGTCATATGTCTATGACTGGGTCCAAATTTTGTAATTAATCTCATATATAATGAAAATTTTGAGAAATTTATGAACTTCACACGTTCTCTTTTCTACTTTTGAATTTAAATATTCTATTAATTTAAACAAAACTCACACATAAAATGAGTAATCCTTTTCACCAAAACAAACTAAAATCTACTTTAATGGATANTCGCCAACCAACTCACAATGGAAGGAAGTGCAAAACTCAGCCTTGAAGAACTAGAGAGTCTTGAGGGAAAATGACTAGAAGCACAACAACATTTGGAGCTCTACCAGGAAAAGATGGAACAAGCCCATGACAAATTGGTCCGCCCAAGGACATTCAAAATTGGTGCCTCGTACTCGTGCTCAAAAGACCTATCCTTGCTCGCCGGAAAATAGGTGGAAAATTCGAGCCAACTTGGGANTTATCCTCGAATTGATACTTACATTTCAATTCTCATATCTTTGAATTGATACTTACATTTCAATTCTCTCATATTCAAATTGATACTTACATTTCAATTCTCTTATTTTCAAATTGATACTTACATTTCAAATCTCATATCTTTGAATTGATAATTACATTTCAATTCTCACATCTTTGAATTGATACCTACATTTCAATTCTCTCATCTTTGAATTGATACCTACATTTCAATTCTCTCATCTTCGAATTGATACCTAAATTTCAATTCTCTCATCTTCGAATTGATACCTACATTTCAATTCTCATATCTTCGAATTGACACTTACATTTCAATTCTCATATCTTCGAATTGATACTTACATTTTAATTCTCTCATATTTGAATTGATACTTACATTTCAATTCTCACATCTTCGGATTGATACCTACATTTCAATTCTTATTTCTGAGTCAGTCCTACATTTCTGATTCATTACATTTGAAGTCAATCCTTGCATCCCAACACTCTCTTTTGAGAATTGACATACTTTTCAATTCTTATTTCCGAATCAGTCCTACATTTCTGATTCATTACATTTGAAGTCGGTCCTTAAATCCCGACGCTCTCTTATGAGAATTGACCTACATTTCAATTCTCATTTCCGAATCAGTCCTACATTTCTGATTCATTTACATTTAAAGTCGGTCCTTACATCCCGACGCTCTCTTTTGAGAATTGACCTACATTTCAATTCTCATTTCCGAATCAGTCCTACATTTCTGATTCATTTACATTTTGAGGTCGGTCCTTAAATTCGAAACTTTCTTTTGAGAATTGACCTACATTTCAATTCTCATTTCTGAATCAGTCCTACATTTAACACTTTCTTTTGAGAATTGACTTACATTTCAATTCTCATTTCTGAATTAGTCCTACATTTCTGATGCTTTCTTTTGAAAATTGACCTACATTTCAATTCTCATTTCTGAATCAGTCCTACATTTCTGATTCATTACATTTTGAGTCGGCCCTTACATCCCGACGCTCTTTTTTGAGAATTCACCTACATTTCAATTCTCATTTCCGAATTAGTCCTACACTTCTGATTCTTTACAATTGAAGTCGGTCCTTACATCCCGACGCTCTCTTTTGAGAATTGACCTACATTTCAACTCTCATTTCCGAATCAGTCCTACATTTCTGATTCTTTACATTTGAAGTCGGTCCTTACATTCCGACGCTCTCTTTTGAGAATTGATGAATCAGTCCCACATCTCTGATTCATTACATTTGAGGTCGGTCCTTACATTCCGACACTTTCTTTTGAGAATTGACTTTTGAATCAGTCCTACATTGCTTATTCTTTACATTTGAGGTCGGACCTTACATTCCGACACTTTCTTTTGAGAATTGACCTATATGATTCTCTACATTTGAGGTCGGTCCTTACATTCTGACACCTTCTTTTGAGAATTGACCTACATTTCAATTTCTGAGGTCGGTCTTTACATTCCGACACTTTCTTTTGAGAATTGACCTACATTTCAATTCTCCTTTCCGAATCAGTCCTACATTTCTGGTTCTTTACATTTATAGTCGGTCCTTACATTCCGACGCACTCTTTTGAGAACTAACCTACATTTCAATTCTCATTTCTGAATCAGTCCTACCCTTCTGATTCTTTACATTTGATGTCGGTCCTTACATTTCGACGCTCTCTTTTGCGAATTGACATACATTTCAATTCTCATTTCCGAATCAGTCCTACATTTCTTATTCATTACATTCGAGGTCGGTCCCACACTCTGACTCTCTCTCTCTCACACACTCTCTCTCTTTTCGAGTTGATATTTGAATTTCAATTCGCACCTCGGGGTCAACGCTTACATTTTGACTCCCATCCTTCAAAACTCTTTGAAATTTTATAACTCAAAAGTCCACTCTCTAATCTCCAGCGAGAGTCCCTACTTCTCGACTTGATTAAGCACACATCTGCTAANGAATCCGACACTCTCTTTTGAGAATTTATATACATTTCAATTCTCAGTCCAACATTTCTGATTCATTACATTCAAGGTCGGTCCTTACATTCCGACGCTCTTTTTTGAGAATTGATATACATTTCAATTCTCAGTCCCACATTTCTAATTCATTACATTTGAGGTCGATCCTTACATTCCGGCACTCTCTTTTGAGAATTGACCTACATTTCAATTCTCACTTCCGAATCAGTCCTACATTTCTGATTCGATACATTTGAGGACTGTCCTTACATTCCGACACTCTCTTTTGAGAGTTGATATACATTTCAATTCTCAGTCCTACATTTCTGATTTATTAAATTTGAGGTTGGTCCTTACATTCCGACACTCTCTTTTGATAATTCACCTACATTTCAATTCTCACTTCCGAATCAATCCTACATTTCTGATTCATTACATTCGAGGTCGGTCCTTACNAAGACTTCAAATGTAAAGAATAAAAAATGTAGGACTAATTCGGAAATAAGAATTGAAATGTAGGTTAATTCTCAAAAGAGAGCGTCAGAATGTAAGGACCGACTTCAAACGTAAAGAATCAGAAATGTTGGACTGATTCGGAAATGAGAATTGAAATGTAGGTCAATTCTCAAACGAGAGCGTCGGAATGTAAGGACCGACTTCAAATGTAGAGTATCAAAAATGTAGGACTGATTCGGAAATGAGAATTGAAATGTAGGTCAATTCTCAAAAGAGAGCGTCAGAATGTAAGGACCGACTTCAAACGTGAAGAATAAAAAATGTAGGACTGATTCAGAAATGAGAATTGAAATGTAGGTCAATTCTCAAAAGAGAGCNCTCTACATTCCGACATTTTCTTTTGAGAATTGACCTACATTTAAATTTGCGTTTCCGAATCAGTCCTTCATTTCTGATTCTTTACGTTTGGGGTCGGTCCTTACATTTGACATTTTCTTTTAAGAATTGACCTACATTTCAATTCTCATCTCTGGATCAGTCCTACATTTCTAATTCTTTACATTCACGGTCAGTCCTTACATTCCAACACTTTCTTTTGAGAATTGACCTGCATTTCAATTCTCATTTCCGAATCAGTCCTACATTTCTGATTCATTATATTCGAGGTCGGTCCTTACATTTCGACACTTTCTTTTGGGAATTGACCTACATTTCAATTCTCATTTCCGGATCAGACCTACATTTCTAATTCTTTACGTTTAGGGTCGGTCCTTACATTTCGACACTTTCTTTTGGGAATTGACCTACATTTCAATTCTCATCTCTGGATCAGTCCTGCATTTCTGATTCTTTACGTTTGGGGTCGGTCCTTACATTCTGACAGTTTCTTTTGAGAATTGACCTACATTTTAATTCTCATTTCTGAATAAGTCCTACATTTTTGATTCATTACATTCGAGGTCGGTCCTTATACTCTAACTCTCTCTCTCTCTCTCTTTCGGAATTGATACCCAAATTTCAATTCCCACCTCGGGGTCAGCACTTACATACTGATTCCCATCCCTTATAAATACCTGAAATATTATAACTCAAAATTCACTCTCCGATCCTCAGCAAGAGTCTCTACTCCTTGATTTCAACCAGACGATCACTTGCTAATTCGCCGGCAGAAACAAATCACACACACAACTCTACACATACTTCTGGGTCTGTTGAACTATGAAGTTGTATTGGTTTTTGTTGATCTTGGCGGTCAACGCAAATACGCGCAGTGTGCTTGCCCAGCACAGCACACCTATTGGGGGTCCATTTGTTGACCTCATTTTTTGTTGAGGTTTAGTTTTTCCTCTTTGGTAGCCTAAGGTCTAGCCATAGGACTTTTCCTGTTGACTATTCTTAGAAAAATAGACATGGAAACCCTCAGCACTAGAAATTCTACCCTCTTCTCTACTCAACTTGAAGTTCCACATGTTGCTCTCAACCCTTAAGTACTTAGTAGGCGGGATCACTATGGGGGAAACTCAAGATGAGTCACCCTTAGGATTGCTGGACCTTGGAGTTGACATTGGGTGTTGGTTTGGAGCTAAGGCACTCACTACACTTATCTACACTCACAATCACTCACAACCCTGAACTCAAATTTCTAGCCTAGATCCTTTGATCTTTTGGGATACTCATGTAGATGGTCCCCTAAACCTACTAGCCCTAGGGCTATGGTTTGGCTAAGACCACTATGTAGAGGACCCAAAATGGGGTTTCCATTGGTCCATGGCTTATTGGCGATGTTTGGTACCTCAAATGTACCAAAATACCTATCTTGGCTTATTACCCCTAAAGCACACCCAAATTACCAAAATACCCCACTTGGACCCAAAATCCCAAAAATTCCAAAAATTACCAAAAAATCTCAATATATCCCAATTATTTCCAATTTCATTTTTCTCAACTACCTCATGACCCAATTTGGCCAATTTGACCATCTTTAACCAAAATCCCCAAATTGCCCTTTAAAGATACAAATTTCTCCAAGTCAAACTAAAATATCCACCAATTTGATCTTAATTTACTGTAATACCAATCCTAAACTCAAATTCACTTTTTATATGATCAAACTAAACCAAATACAAGCTCAATTGATCCATGATTTGAGCCCAATTTTGATTTGAGTCAAAACCGCAATTTTGACCATATGACCTAATCTCACCAAATTGAACCCATAGNTTCAAAATCACTCCAAATCTTTTCTAAACCCTCTATGACAACCATCTACACCAACTTGATCAGTCAATTGAGCTCAAACCAAAATTATGAAGGAAATCAAATTTGATGCATTTTTGGCCCTATCATCGATGAGTTTGTCCGAAAGACCTCAGATGACATAGCAGACTACGCCGACACATCTAGAACGTCAAAATTACCTAGGGAGAACACCCATTTTGATTTGGTTCCAAGCACAAACAACTTGGGAATTTTAAATAATAAATATTATATTAAAAAAAAACTTTTTTTCATTTTTTTCTTCTTTAATCCCTAATCCATAAATCTCCCGCTCATGCCTCCTCTCCCACTCTTATTTGCAACTAACTGAGCCTCCCTCACACAATTTGCTCCTCTCTCACTAATCTCTCAGAAGCCTGATATTATCATGAAAAATCTCTTGCTCCTTCACCCTCCTCAAGCCACGCACTCTTCCGATCGCATGCAAAGTAGTTGCCCCATCCTCTATCGTGATCTTATCGCCTGCTTTCTGTCGCACCTTGCTGCAATTCGGATGATGAATCCTTGTGGTTGGTTCCCCACAAGTAAGTATAAGGAAGTTTTCTCCTCCTTTTTTTGGCTATATAAGCCTCTCTTTGCAAAAGAATTGGGCTGGTCGATATTCCAGGAGAAGGGGGAGGTGCTGCCGGATTTTTGGGATCCTCAAACTCCTTGTTTGCTCGACATTTTGGCTGAGCCTCTTAGACTCTCTACTGGTTCACCCAGTACTCTTGCTTGGTTGTATGTTTCACCAATAAGGTATAAACCCCTTGCTTCACAATTTGACATGTTTTTTTGTTGGAAGTTCTTTTGGTAGCAAGGTTTAACTAGCTAGCCTATTAGCATCTCTTTTATCTTCTAGTTGCAAGCTTTACAAGCTTTAATTTTATTCAATGTGGCATCAAATATATATGGTTTTGGTATTAGAATTTAGGTGGAGGTTTTGAATGGAATGCCATTCCTTCCATTTACTGAAACTTCTTTTGGCTTAATGTGTTTCACTTGGAGAACTCGGGAGCTCATGCTTTTATGNTCTTTAATTTTATTGAATGTGGCATCAAATATATATGGTTTTGGTATTAGACTTTAGGTGGAGGTTTTGAATGGAATGCCATGCCTTCCATTTACTGAAACTTCTTTTGGCTTAATGTGTTTCACTTGGAGAACTCGGGAGCTCATGCTTTTATGNTATTCGAGGTCGGTCCTTACACTCCGAAACTTTCTTTTGAGAATTGACAAACATTTTAATTCTCATTTCTGAATCAGTCCTACATTTCTGATTCATTATATTCGAGGTCGGTCCATACATTCCAACACTTTCTTTTGAGAATTGACCTACATTTCGATTCTCATTTCCAAATCAGTCCTACATTTCTGATTCATAATATTTGAGGTTGGTCCTTACATTCCGACACTTTCTTCTGGGAATTGACATACATTTCAATTCTCATTTTTGGATCAGTCCTACATTTCTGATTCTTTATGTTTGGAGTCGGTCCTTACATTCTGACAATTTCTTTTGAGAATTGACCTACATTTAAATTCTCATTTCCGAATCAGCCCTACATTTTTGATTCATTATATTCGAGGTCGGTCCTTACATTCTGATACTTTCTTTTGAGAATTAACCTACATTTCAATTCTCCTTTTTGAATCAGTCTTACATTTTTTATTCGTTATATTTGAGGTCGGTCCTTACATTCCGACACTTTCTTTTGAGAATTGACCTAAATTTTAATTCTCATTTGCGAATCAGTCCTACATTTGTGATTCATTATATTCGAGGTCGGTCCTTACATTCCCACACTTTCTTTTGAGAATTGATCTACATTTATGATTCATTATATTCGAGGTCGGTCCTTACATTCCGACACTTTCTTTTGGGAATTGACCTACATTTCAATTCTTTTTCTGACTCTTTACGTTTGGGGTCGGTCCTTACATTCCAACACATTCTTTTGAGAATTGACCTACATTTTAATTCTCATTTCTGAATCAGTCCTACATTTCTGATTATTACGTTTGGGGTCGCCCCTTACATTCCGACACTTTCTTTTGAGAATTGACCTACATTTGAATGCTCATTTTTGAATCAGTCCTACATTTTTGATTCTTTACGTTTGAGGTCGGTCCTTACATTCTGACACTTTCTTTTGAGAATTGACCTACATTTCAATTTCTGAGGTCGGTCTTTACATTCCGACACTTTCTTTTGAGAATTGACCTACATTTCAATTCTCCTTTTCGAATCAGTCCTACATTTCTGATTCATTACATTTGAGGTCGGTCCTTACATTCCGACATATTTTGAATCAGTCCGACATTTCTGATTCTTTACGTTTGGGGTTAGTCCTTACATTCCGACACATTCTTTTGAGAATTGAACTACATTTCAATTCTTATTTCTGAATCAGTCCTACATTTTTGATTCTTTATATTCGAGGTCGGTCCTTACACTCCGACTCTCTCTCTCTCTCTCTCTTTCGCAATTGATACCCAAATTTCAATTCCCACCTCGGGGTCAGCACTTACATACTGATTCCCATCCCTTATGAATACCTAAAATTTCATAACTCAAAATTCACTCTCCGATCCCCAGCGAGAGTCTCTACTCCTTGGTTTCAATCAGACGATCACATGCTAATTCCCCGACAGAAGCAAATCACACACTCAACTCTACACATACTTCTGGGTATGTTGACCTATGAAGTTGTATTGGTTTTTATTGATCTCGTCGGTCAACACCAATACGCGCGGTGTGCTTGCCCAGCACACCACATCTATTGGGGGTCCATTTGTTGACCTCATTTTTTGGTTGAGGTTTAGTTTTTCCTCTTTAATAGCCTAAGGTCTAGCCATAAGACTTTTCCTGTTGACTATTCTTAGAAAACTAGACATGGAACCCTCAACACTAGAAATTGTACCCTCTTCTCTACTCAACATGAAGTTCCACATGTTGCTCTCAACTTCTAAGTACTTAGTAGGTGGGATCACTACGGGGGAAACTCAAGATCACTCACCCTTAGGATTGTTGGACCTTAAGGTTGACATCAGGTGTTGGTCTGGAGCTAAGGCACTCACTACACTTATCTACACTCACAATCACTCATAACTCTGAACTCAAATTTCTATCCTAGATCCCTTGATCTTTTGGGATACTCACGTAGATGGTCCCCTAAACCTACTAACCTTAGGGCTATGGTTTGGCTAAGAGCACTATGTAGAGGACCCAAAATGGGATTTCCATTGGTCCATGAATTATTGGTGATGGTTGATACCTCAAATCTACCAAAATACCCATCTTGGCCCTTTACCCCTAAAGCACCCCCAAATTACCGAAATACCCCTCTTGGACTCAAAATCCCAAAAGTTCCAAAAATTCCCAGAAAATTTCAATAAATCTTAATTATTTCCAATTTCATTTTTCTCAACTACCTCATGACCCAATTTGGCCAATTTACCAAATCCAATAAATTGTTGTGTTGGATTCCTCTGGTCCCTGACTCCAAGCCACCTCCCCCTGGCCGGCCGGGCAGCCTACTGGCCGGAAAAGACCAAAACTGAGAGCCACCCCCATGACATCTCACCCAAATCAACCCTAGAAGCCAGCTCATCCACATCAAATTGAAGAGCTCCTCTGCCCTCCACCTAAGCACCACAATGCACCTAAACTTATGCCCTGAGAGCCACCCCATGGACTTTTTTATAAAAAATCACCTCCCACGACCATGGGAGGTGTGCTGAAAATTTCTCAGAGAGGAGTTTTATAAAAACTCACCTCAACGGCCATGGGAGGTGTGCTGAAATTTTCTTAGAGAGGCCTCTCCAAACTTCTCTATAAAAACCACCTCCCACGGCCATGGGAGGTGTGCTAAAAAGTTCTTTAAAGAGGCCTCTCTAAACTTCACACAGAGCTTCCCTAAGATCCCCTTAGTGCATTCCAACCATTGTCACCCATCCCCATTGTCAGAGCTCAATTTTGAGCTTGAAACCTTGCCGGAGACTAGGATAGAACCCAAAACACCTCCAAAGTCCATGAAAATCAAATTAACTTCACCCACACCTTCACAACAGTGAAAGAAGCTAAAACCCCATAAAATCCCCCTTCCACAGANTATTGTCAGAGCTCAATTTTGAGCTTGAAACCTTGCCGGAGACTAGGACAGAACCCAAAACACATCCAAAGTCCATGAAAATCAAATTAACTTCACCCACACCTTCACAACAGTGAAAGAAACTAAAACCCCATCAAATCCCCCTTCCACAGAGCGTTTACCATAACTCTAGACCAACACTTGAAATCGAGCTTGGTCGAATTCATACATAGGCCTTACACCAAGACCAGGGACTCAATCTCTGGCCTCCTTGGACCCCAGCAAACGTGTCGAGAACTTTTGATTGAAGCCTCCCTTCTTAGAGCAGAGGTATAAAACTTCTCTCCTCCAGAGCTTATTTTGATTCTCCATTTACTTAAGCTTGATTTTCTAGTACATTAACCGTATGGATGTGTTCGTCTCACATAGACGTGTCCATAGGATCAAACCCAAAGTGATTTGGTTGAGTCTAGGCTGAGATCTTAAGGTTTTAGTGTGGACAGGTACGAGATCATTCTATCGGAGACGATGATGGGGAGCCGTTCGATCAAGCGTGTATCAAATGGACTGGGAGATCGAGTCGGATAGCGCTTTGGGACATAAAAAGCAGGCCGAGTCAGCAAGCTACGTGGACGGCGGCGTCCAACCAGAGCGCGCCACGTTCGGATCCGTCGTAGGTTGAGGTGGCATGCGCCGTTTAAATAGATGAATAGGGCTTTTTCTTATTTATTTAAATACCCTTGACTTAGAAAATTCATAACTTTTTGTTGAAAAATCACAAAAATAAAATAAAAATACCCTCTTGCTTAGTGAACAAAGGAGAACAATGTGGAACAAATTTCAATGTGGTCCATTATGACTAGAGAAACCTTTGGAAAAAATTTCATTGGTCAAGTCATTTAAAATGCACTTAAATTTTGAAAACACTAAATCACTAAGTAATTAACTTTGGATAATATAAACATTTAAATGACTTGATTTTTTATCTCTACTGTGATTTATGATCCAGAGAACTCATCATAAAAANAGCTCTCTACTTGAGTCACAATTTTGCAATACTCGAGGGGGTCAAATGGAAGGGCTTCAAGATTGCATAACTAGTGAACTCCTTAAAGCTTTAGAGCCACTTAAGCTATTCTCTATTTTCATTATTCAAGTTGGGGCATGTTGAGCACACTTGAGTATGTTTTAAAGTTCATTGTCAACACGATTTGAGTGTTATTTTGAGGTCCTTTTGGCTCCATACTTGTCCTCTATCTTTCAGATTGACTTTATGTAAATGTGTGGTTTATATAGATTTGGTTCTTTTTAATAGGACTTTGGCTTTCTTTGGGCCGGTTTGAGCATTTTCTTGAAAGAAGATTTTGACGTCGTTTTAATGTGATTTTAGTGGTTTACAATTCCTTGTAGCTGTAGTTTTGAGCTCTTTTTGAGATTCCTTGAACTGTTCGTGACTTATTTGAGTTGTGATTGTCGGCGTTATTTCGGGTTGGTTTGTGGGGTTGCCCGTAAGAAGATGACGGTCACCGGAATCGAAATCCAGTCGCCCTCTTCAGAAGGACGTTGAAGTTTGAAATCAAACTAACCCCATATTTTTCATAGTTTAAAATGAAAGAACATTGTACCTCAAATCCTGTATCAATCCCAAAGGATAAACACAAGACTTGAGGATGAGGCTCAATCAAATAAACTAAGGAAAGTATGACGTCAGTTTGGTCTGCAAAACCTTTGTATTTGCCGACAAGTTCCCCTATTTAATATAAATAATTAAGTTGGTCTGCGAAACCTTTGTATTTGCCGACAAGTTCCCCTATTTAATATGAAAGATTAAATAATTGGTCTGCAAAACCATTGTATTTGCCGATAAGTTCCTTTATTTAATATAAAGGACTAAATAGGGTTTATATTAAGTTAAGTTCGGACATGCTTCATATAAGGGCAAGCCCATATAGTTAATTACATCTTAAATGACCAAAGTTGCCTAAGAAGACTCTCGATAAAAATCAGGAAATATTATCTTCAAGGAATTTCAAAGAATAGGACTTGAGATCAGACGTAGAGGTGTGAAATGGGATTAGCTCAAATTTGGAACATTTTATTATAGAATCCAAAGGAAGAAGAACTAGGGGATATCATGGATCCAGAGGAAAACCTCAGTGACTCCCCAAGCTATCCTAATATTTGGCTTCAATTTTGAGGAGAAATTTTTAAGTGTTTCATCCTGCAAATTTTATTATTTAGGGCTTTACATTCGTGTGAAATGATCACACAAATAACTAGAAGATGTGAGGATTTAGGTCGTGACAAACGACAACCTCGGAATCCTAAGACAAGTTAAGTCTTATATTATATAGCAGGGCTATACAAAGGCTTACAGATAAGGTGAGGATTTACATTGCATAAGCAAGCAACCTAAAAGTCCTATGGATTTGTTATTTTAAGTCTAAGGAAGGAAGATTGGTTTAGCTGGGGAGGATAAGTTTTGCTGTTGCAGATGGCCGTGCTGCCCACCATGCTAGCTTTAAGCTTCTCGCCGCGACGAGTTTTAGTTATCTAGTGTATCAAGTTATAATATCAAATCTGGTGGCCCTATGGTTGAAGTTCTTTAAATTTTTTGAGGACATATTAAAGTTGATTAGAGCAACACCAGTTAGGATCCTATGGTTCCCTCGTTCCGGCACCACTATTTTCTATTGGATTTACTTAGTCCAAATGAACTTACTAAACCCAACTTAATGAGTTCCATAATNCTATTGGTGAAACATACAACCAAGCAAGAGTACTGGGTGAACCAATAGAGAGGCTAAGAGGCTCAGCCAAAATATCGAGCAAACAAGGAGTTTGAGGATCTCAAAAATCCGGCAGCACCTCCCCCTTCTCCCGGAATATCGACCAGCCCAATTCTTTTGCAAAGAAAGGCTTATATAGCCAAAAAAAAGGAGGAGAAAACTTCCTTATACTTACCTGTGGTGAACCAACCACAAGGATTCATCATCCAAATTGCAGCAAGGTGCGACAGGAAGCAGGCGATAAGATCGCGATAGAGGATGGGGCAACTACTTTGCGTGCGATCGGAAGAGTGCGTGGCTTGAGGAGGGTGAAGGAGCAAGAGATTTGTCATGATAATATCAGGCTTCTGAGAGATTAGTGAGAGAGGAGCAAATTGTGTGAGGGAGGCTCAGTTAGTTGCAAATAAGAGTGGGAGAGGAGGCGTGAGCGGGAGATTTATGGATTAGGGATTAAAGAAGAAAAAAATGAAAAAATGTTTTTTTAATATAATATTTATTATTTAAAATTCCCAAGTTGTTTGTGCTTGGAACCAAATTAAAATGGGTGTTCTCCCTAGGCAATTTTGACGTTCTATATGTGTCGGCGTAGTCTGCTATGTCATCTGAGGTCGTTTGGACAAACTCGTCGATGATAGGGCCAAAAATGCATCAAATTTGATTTCCTTCATAATTTTGGTTTGAGCTCAATTGACTGATCAAGTTGGTGTAGATGGTTCTCATAGAGGGTTTAAAAAAGATTTGGAGTGATTTTGATTTGGTTTGGAGGGTCAAATTGAAGGATTTTGGCTAGTTGGTCAATTTGGGGATGTGGGTTAGACTTGGGTTTNTTACAATAACTTTAGACCAACAACTGAAATCGAGCTTGGTTGAATTCATACGTAGGCCTTACACCAAGACCAGGGACTCAATCTCTGGCCTCCTTGGACCCCAACAAACGTGTAGAGAACTTTTGATTGAAGCCTCCCTTCTCAGAGCAAAGGTATAAAACTTCTCTCCTCCAGAGCTTATTTTGATTCTCCATTTACTTAAGCTTGATTTTCTGGTACATTAACCGTATGGATGTGTTCGTCTCACATAGACGTGTCCATAGGATCAAACCAAAAGTGATTTGGTTGAGTCTAGGCTGAGATCTTAAGGTTTTAGTGTGGACAGGTACGAGATCATTCTATCGGAGACGATGATGGGGAGCCGTTCAATCAAGCGTGTATCAAATGGACGGGGAGACTGAGTCGGATAGCGCTACGGGACATAAAAAGCAGGCCAAGTCAGCAAGCTACATGGACGGCGGCGTCCAACCAGAGCACGCCACATTCGGATCCGTCGTAGGTTGAGGTGGAACGCGCGGTTTAAATAGATGAAGAGGGCTTTTTCTTATTTATTTAAATACCCTTGACTTAGAAAATTCATAACTTTTTGTTGAAAAATCACAAAAATAAAATAAAAATACCCACTTGCTTAGTGAACGAAGGAGAACAATGTGGAACAAATTTCAATGTGGTCCATTATGACTAGAGAAACCTTTGGAAAAAATTTCATTGGTCAAGTCATTTAAAATGCACTTAAATTTTGCAAACACTAAATCACTAAGATAATTAACTATGGATAATATAAATATTTAAATGACTTGATTTTTTATCTCCACTGTGATTTATGATCCAGAAAACTCATCATAAAAATTTCAAAATATTTTGAGTTCATTTGACACCTTAAGTTGATTTCTAAAGATAAATACAACTTTTAACAGTTAAATGATTTTTAAAAATCAAAATATAACTAATAAAATTATGAAACTTAGTTTTTTTGAGTTCTCTGAGATCAGGGGTATTTTCTAAAAAGAAAATGATATTTAAAATGAAATTTTGATTTTTAGCCTATTTTAAATATTTAAATAATTAAGAAATCCATAAAAATCACAAAAATAATAAAACTCATGGAAATATTCTAAATTGCTTCTTAATTAATAAATAAAGATATTGAATTTTAAAGCTTAAAAATAATTTTTAAAGGCTAAAAAATGAGTTTATCACTAAAATAATTTCAATAAATCAAAGAAAAATATGAAAAATATAAAATTTGCTCCTTTGAATAATTCCAATAAATCAAATAAAAATTAAAAAAATATAAAGTTAGCTCCTTTGAGTTCTCTGACCTTAGGGAGATTTTTCAAAAATACAAAACTTAATTTTTACCACCTAAAATATTTTATTTTTAATAAATAGTCAGGAATGTGAAATAATTCTAATAAATCACACAGAATTCAAAAAATCATGAACTTTAGTCCAAAGGCTTCACTGGTCCAGATCTATCTCCAGTAAAAATTTCAATGGATTAGAATTTACCTTGGTCAAGTTAAGAATTTTCTTTGAAAAATCTTTTTCTTGCATTAAAATAATTATANACTATAAAAATTAAAAAAATATAAAGTTAGCTCCTTTGAGTTCTCTGACCTTAGGGAGATTTTTCAAAAATACAAAACTTAATTTTTACCACCTAAAATATTTTATTTTTATTAAATAGTCAAGAACTTGAAATAATTCTAATAAATCACACAGAATTCAAAAAATCATGAACTTTGGTCCAAAGGCTTCACTGGTCTAGATCTATCTCCAGTAAAAATTTCAAGGGATTAGAATTTACCTTGGTCAAGTTAAGAATTTTCTTTGAAAAATCTTTTTCTTGCATTAAAATAATTATATAAATTAAATTAAATTTTGAAAAATCAAATTTTAAATGTGTTAGAGCCCTAGGGGCAAATGTGTAATTTTGGAAACTTTGCCTTAATTAACATTTAGGCTTAATTAAAGGAGAAAAAATGGGTAACCTCTAATCTTAATCAATTTATTTGATGTTTGAAACATAAAGGGGTTAATTGGTAGAAACCAATCTCATTTCTTAATTAAGATTAATAATTTTCTAAAATTATTAAGATTCGGAAGTTTATTAAAATTAAATGAGCCTGGACTTAGGGGTATGACTTTGGAAGCCAATAATTAATCAATTTAATACCCCTATCTTGATCTTGGACTTAGGGGTATGACTTTGGAAGCCAATAATTAATCAATTTAATACCCCTATCTTGATTAGGACTTAGGGGTATCTTTTGAAGTCAATAATTAATCAATTTAATACCCCTTATTTTGATTTTCGACTTAGGGGTATAACTTTTGAAGTCAATAATTAATCAATTTAATACCCCTATCTTGATTTTCGACTTAGGGGTATGACTTTTGAAGCCAATAATTAATCAATTTAATACCCCTATTTTGATTTTCGATAAAAATATTAATCATGAATCAAAACCACTTAAAGCTTAACCCCTTTCAAAACTAATTAAGACACTCACTTAGGCCTTAAGAGCATAGTGGTGATTTAGGCTAAATCAAAAATTAATTAAACAAGGATTAGAGAAATAAACATAATTAAATCAANAACTTTGGAAGCCAATAACTAATCAATTTAATACCCCTATCTTGATTTTCAGATAAAGATATTAATCATGCATCAGGACCACTTAAAGCTTAACCCCTTTCAAAACTAATTAAGACACTCACTTAGGCCTTAAGGGCATAGTGGTGATTTAGGCTAAATCAAAAATTAATTAAACAAGGATTAGAGAAATAAACATAATTAAATCAANCACCCTTGAGCTCCCCCATATTGGCCCCACCTACTAAGTGCTATAGGCTATGACCAATATATGGAACTTCAAGTTGAGCAAAGAAGAGTTTAGAGTTTCTAATGGTGAGGGTTCCTTTTCTAGCTCTCTAAAAATAGTAACCAAGAAATTCCTATGGCTAGACCCTAGGATATTAAAGAGGAGAAAGCTAGACCTCAACAAAAGGTGCGGTCAATAGGCATTGAGGAAGCAGAATCTTTCCCAGTTTCTGGCAAGAATCAGTCTCTCGATCTCGCCACCCGAGTTTACGAACGCCCTTTCTTGGATCATTCTTCTTATCTCCATTTGAGTATTTTAACTCTGTTAGGCTTTGAAACTAAAATACCTTTCTGCATCAAAATCTTCGGACGACCTTCTTGTCTTAACTCCGAGAGCAATTTGAAAATTCCACAAAAAACCAAATAATAACAAACAAATTGCTAAATAAAAAATATAACTCCTCAAGCAAGATTATTTGGTAAGAAACTTTTCACCATGAGTTTTCTNGTGCATCAAAATCTTCGAACGACCTTCTTGTCTTAACTCCGAGAGCAATTTGAAAATTCTACAAAAAACCAAATAATAAAAAATAAATTGCTAAATAAAAAATATAAATCCTCAAGCAAGATTATTTGGTAAGAAACTTTTCACCATGAGTTTTCTTTAAACTTTTTCATCAAAATCCCAAATTTCATATCTCCTAAATCCATGCTGAAAATAAAAAAATTTCTAAGTTGAAGTGAAGCTCTTACCAAATGAAGATGAAAGCTATGGTTTTTAGCCTCTGAGTCCTTCTCTTTTGCCCACAATATCCAGCCTTAGACCAAAAGCTTGAGGTAGGATACGACTTAAGCAGCAAAAATGTAGTTTTTTCATGTGATTTTCTGATTTTCTAGGCAATTTAGCTTGTTCTGACCTTTGCTGCATCATGTGCCAATCTGGCGCATCATGTTTCAGAGCTTAAATTCACCAAATTTTATTTTTTGTTGAAATATGCTCCACACCGCTTTATGTCAACCTCTATTTGACTCAAATAAACCTTTCTAAGCATATTTAAACATCACACTAATGCCAAACTTTCACAAACAACACAAAACTCACATTTATATATAAAATATCCACTGTTACAAGCTAACATTTTTCAAGCCAACAAACATCAAATTCAGTGTTTTAAAGCAAACTATCATCCTAACATTGAAATCTAAACATCAAAATTCAAAACATAAACATAGATAGTGTNAAATTGAGTTTTTTCATGTGATTTTCTGATTTTCTAGGAAATTTAGCTTGTTCCGACCTTTGCTGCATCATGTGCCAATCTGGCGCATCATGTTTCAGAGCTTAAATTCACCAGATTTTGTTTTTTGTTGAAATATGCTCCACACCGCTTTACGTCAACCTCTATTTGACTCAAATAAACCTTTCTAAGCATATTTAAACATCACACTAATGCCAAACTTTCACAAACAACACAAAACTCACATTTATATATAAAATATCCACTATTACAAGCTAACATTTTTCAAGCCAACAAACATCAAATTCAGTGTTCTAAAGCAAACTATCATCCTAACATTGAAATCTAAACATCAAAATTCAAAACATAAACATAGATAGTGTTCAATAACAGAAAGGAAGTGCAATCTAACACAACAAATTTACTAAAACAAACAATACTAAACAGAAGTTTTGTGCATAAATTATGTTCAAACATCTTCTTCACTATCGTCCTCCTGGATATCTCTCATAGATTTGTAGTACACATAGAAGTTGAAGAAGGCTCGAAAGGGAAATTCATCAGTTGAATTTTCTTTCTTAATCCAAGAATGTTTCTTGAAAAGATGTATCAAGCCACTTTAATGTACCCAGTATGTTCAAAATGCTCCTTTAGTCTCCAATCCAGATAATCCAACATTTCAGTAATTTTCCCAATCACATGCATGAGATTCTGCACCTCCTTTCCAAACTTCTTGATCTTCTTCAAAAGTGCACTCGAGTTGTAGTAGGGCTGAATAAGTGATGAATTCTGAGATTCTTGATCCATCAACACATTCATATTATTTTCATCTCCCATTTCAATGCAGTTACAATAGACTTCTGGATCCATCGGCTTCCAAAGAAGAAGCACATTTTCCCAACTTTCATAAAGTTCTTGTGAGTTACCGCATAGTAGGAAAATAGTGGATGGATGTCCAAGTTCAGTTGCAGATCCATTGAAAATCAAACCCAAAATCAANTGGAAATTCATCAGTTGAATTTTCTTTCTTAATCCAAGAATGTTTCTTGAACAGATGTATCAAGCCACTTTAATGTACCCAGTATGTTCAAAATGCTCCTTTAGTCTCCAATCCAGATGATCCAACATTTCAGTAATTTTCCCAATCACATGCATGAGATTCTACACCTCCTTTCCAATCTTCTTGATCTTCTTTAAAAGTGCACTCGAGTTGTAGTAGGGCTGAATAAGTGATGAATTCTGAGATTCTTGATCCATCAACACATTCATATTATTTTCATCTCCCATTTCAATACAGTTACAATAGACTTCTGGATCCATCAGCTTCCAAGGAAGAAGCACATTTTCCCAACTTTCATAAAGTTCTTGTGATTTACTGCATAGTAGGAAAATAGTGGATGGATGTCCAAGTTCAGTTGCAGATCCATTGAAAATCAAACCCAAAATCAATTTCACAATAGTAGCTCCACATCAATAGGTTTTATATTTTGGATACAGTTGTT
>JXCR01109212.1:98234-125955 GCA_002079205.1 Phalaenopsis hybrid cultivar
TGATCCCATATCTTTCTTAGTTCAAATGAAAGAGCACTACACCTCAAGCTATGTATCTATCCCGAATGATAAACACAAGACTTGAGGCTGAGTCTCGATCAAATAAACTAAGAAATTTATGATATCCGTTTAATATGAGAAAAATATTTTATTTCCATGCCGATAAGTTCCCCTATTTAATACGAAGAATTAAATAAGGTTTATATTAAGCTGGGTTTGGAAAAGTTTCCTATAAAGGCAAGCCCATATATTTAGTTACATGTTAAATAATCGAAGTCACTTAAGAAAACTCTCCATAAAAATCAGGTAATGTTATCTTCAAAGAGGTCAAAAGGATAGAACTTTTCAACAAGATTGGAGAAAGAGTTTTGATAGGGGAAAGGCTCAAATTTAGAACATTTACTGTAGAATCCCAAGGAGGAAGAACTAGGGGATGTGAGAGATCCAGAGGAGGACCTCAGTGACTTCCTAAGCTACCCTATGATTTGGCTTCACTTTTAAAGAGAAATATTCCAATATTTTTTTCTGTCAATTTTATTAATCAGGGCATACACTCGCGTGAAACATTCACACAAATAGCCTGAAAGATATGGAGATTTAGGTCATGATGAATGANGAGAGAAATATTCAAATTATTTTTTCTGTCAATTTTATTAATTAGGGCATACACTCGCGTGAAACATTCACACAAATAGCCTGAAAGATATGGAGATTTAGGTCATGATGAATGACAACCTTGGAATCCTAAGACGAGTTAGGGATTTTATTGTGTAGCAAAGCTATACAAAAGCCTAAAGAAAAGTTGAGGATTTATGCTGCGTAAGCAAACCACCTCGAAGTCCTATGGCTTGGTTGTGTAAATCTAAGGAATGGTTTAGCTGGTGTAGACATGTTCTACTGCTGAAGAAACCGTATGTTACCTCCTCCGAGGGATTCCCGATCATCCGATAGAGACGTTTTAATTTAGTTGCAATTTTTATTTTGTCATGTTTGTAATTATATTTTGAGTTGTCTTATATTTTGAATGTTGTGGCAGTAAATTTTACCTTGATTGATTTTTAGTTTTGGTTTTGGTTTTACGGCTACCCTAGTAGTTTTGGTTTTCATGCAGAATGACATTATTGTTTACATGTAAGCTCGAGGCAAAAAGTACAAAACGATAAATGCAATAATTTAAAAGCATACCTGTTGATTCTTCTCATTCCTCTAGCTGAAAGGTTACTATTTGCATGACATGTATATAATTTTGTAGGGAATTTAAATTGCAAGATTAGATGAAGGCTTAGCTACCAAACTCCAAGTTATGATTTTATTGAATCACAGAAGATCCTAGTGGATGATTTTAGAACAAAATATGACAAGTCCAATTTGCATTTTAGAATGTCGAATAGANCAAGTCCTATGTCTTGGTTGTGTAAATCTAAGGAATGGTTTAGCTGGTGTAGACATGTTCTACTGCTGAAGATAGTCGTGCTACACACAATGCTAGCTCCAAGCTTCTCATCGCGACAAGTTTAGGTTTTCTAATGCATCAAGTTATGATGTCAAATAAGATGTCCCTAAGGGTCATCGTAATTTAAATATTATGGGGAAAATGCTACACCGGTTAGGATCCTATGGTTCCCTCATTCATGTACCACTATTTTTTTTCGAATTCACTTAGTCCAAATGAATTTACTAAATTGAACTTAATGAGTTCCATACTTTCATTTAGACGGTGGAAAATCTCATTAGCAACTGTATGTTACCTCCTCTGAGGGATTCCCGATCATCCGATAGAGACGTTTTAATTTAGTTGCAATTTTTATTTTGTCATGTTTGTAATTATATTTTGAGTTGTCTTATATTTTGAATGTTGTGGCAGTAAATTTTACCATGATTGATTTTTAGTTTTAGTTTTGGTTTTACGGCTACCCTAGTAGTTTTGGTTTTCATGCAGAATGACATTATTGTTTACTTGTAAGCTCGAGGCAAAAAGTATAAAAAGGTAAATGCAATAATTTAAAAGCATACCTGTCGATTCTTCTCGTTCCTCCAGCTGAAAGGTTACTATTTGCATGACATGTATATAATTTTGTAGGGAATTTAAATTGCAAGAGTAGATAAAGGCTTAGCTACCAAACTCCAAGTTATGATTTTATTGAATCTCAGAAGATCCTAGTGGATGATTTTAGAACAAAATATGACAAGTCCAATTTGCATTTTAGAATGTCGAATAGATTTTAAAATGCTCGAGGCATGACCTTGGACCACTTTTAAGATCTATTAAAATATTCTGAGTTCATTTTGAACTTATCATATTGTTCTATTAATAATCCAAGGTCAAAGAGTGACTACCCCATTGCTTAGGGAAACTTGACAATTTAGTTATCGTGAGGATAGGATACCCAATCAATTAATTGATGTTTCATTTTAAATTTATGTGAGTGGGTGCCCCCAAGGCAAGTTTTAAGTCATTTAAGATTGTTCNTCACTTTGAAGATCTATTAAAATATTCTGAGTTCATTTTGAACTTATCATATTGTTCCATTAATAATCCGAGGTCAAAGAGTGACTACCCCATTGCTTAGGGAAACTTCACAATTTAGTTATCGTGAGGATAGGATACCCAATCAATCAATTGATGTTTCATTTTAAATTTATGTGAGTGGGTGCCCCCAAGGCAAGTTTTAAGTCATTTAAGATTGTTCCTGCAATTAAGTTCAGGCTTGTAGTGTTTAAAGATGTTAATTTCTAATCGTGTTATCTTCTAAATCTGATTAATTGAGTTTAGATATTGAGCTTATGTCACTACTAAGCCCTTAAAAATCGTGATGGGTGGTATGGTAATTATCAAAATATTTATTTAAGTGATATGTATTCTTATTACATGATTACATCTTCCTTCTCTTTAGGCTTTAAGAAAAGTAAACTATCAAATTTTTAGTTTAAGCCCATCACTTAAGAATCGTTTNAGGTGGTATAGTAATTATCAAAATATTGATTTAAGTGATATGTGTTCTTATTACATGATTACATCATCCTTCTCTTTAGGCTTTAAGAAAAGTAAACTATCAAATTTTTAGTTTAAGCCCATCACTTAAGAATCGTTTAATCTTAATTGACTTTCGAGTCATGAAGATTGGGAGAGTTATGATTTTATTGATGTTGTGCAAAGGTGGTGAGTGAGTTTCTACCTTTTAATCTCATTGTATTTCAATCATCCAAACATGTTCATTAAGATAAAAATTTCCAATTTTCCCTTAGTTAATAAAAAATTTTGATTAAGAATCAAAATCTAAAATGATTGTTTTGCCCTTGGGGTACTTTACCTCATAGCTCATTAAACACAACTCAAATGACTTGAGCATCCAAAGTAGCATATCCATGAGTTAATTAAAACATCAGAGGAGAATAATCTAGTTTTCTTTTTCTTTAGTTTTTTTAAATTAATTTAATTTAAATAATTATTTAAATTTAGGAAAAAGGGTTTTCAGAATTAATTTATTTAACTATCTAAAATAAAGTTTTTATTTATGAGAAAATTCTTAGAGGTTTCCTTTGATCAGNCAATTTAAATAATTATTTAAATTTAGGAAAAAGGGTTTTCATAATTAATTTATTTAACTATCTAAAATAAAGTTTTTATTTATGAGAAAATTCTTAGAGGTTTCCTTTGATCAGACAAACTCTTAGGCAAAATTTCATGATTTTTTGAATTAAATTTTTCTTATTGTTATTTAATTTTGGATCTATTTGAATTATTCAATTAAATAGAAAATAATGTTTTAACTAACAAATTTTCTTTATATTTTACTAGACATCTGTGAGTTCAGAGAACTCGGAAAATCAAATTTTTTATTTTTATGATTTCTAGTTTATTTTTTTATAATTATTTTAATGAGAAGATAAGGAAAATTCACTTTTAAGCTTTTTAAAAATTTATTTTTAACTTATAAAAATTAGGAAAAATATTCTAATGAATTATAAGTTATCAGGGAAAACTTGCACATATTTTGAACCATTTTTGTATTTTTTGAAAATTTTGATTATTTTAATTATTTTTAATTCAAAATATACTTTAAAAATGACTTATNGAAACACTTAGGCAAAATTTCATGATTTTTTGAATTAAATTTTTCTTATTATTATTTAATTTTGGATCTATTTGAATGATTCAATTAAATAGAAAATAATGTTTTAACTAACAAATTTTCTTTATATTTTACTAGACATCTATGAGTTCAGAGAACTCGGAAAATCAAATTTTGTATTTTTATGATTTCTAGTTTATTTTTTATAATTATTTTAATGAGAAGATAAGGAAAATTCACTTTTAAGCTTTTTAAAAATTTATTTTTAACTTATAAAAATTAGAAAAAATATTCTAATGAATTATAAGTTATCAGGGAAAACTTGCACATATTTTGAACCATTTTTGTATTTTTTAAAAATTTTGATTATTTTAATTATTTTTAATTCAAAATATACTTTAAAAATGACTTATTTTCACAAAAATATATTTTATTTTATTTTATTAAATGCCCCTATTCAAAACAAACTCAGAAAATTATTTTTGATAATTTTTCTGAGCTTATTTAATTTATTATGATTATTTTTGAACAGGAATANTAATATTTTATTTTATTTTATTAAATGCCCCTATTCAAAACGAACTCAGAAAATTATTTTTGATAATTTTTCTGAGCTTATTTAATTTATTATGATTATTTTTGAACAGGAATACAAAGTTTCACTAAAAATCAATTTTAGTGCTTAAACTATGCCAAATAATTTTTAAATTTTTATAGTAAGTAAATATGATTTTTATGCACAATGTAGAATTGATTTTGTTAGTTTTTGATAAGTATATAATTTACATAAATTAACACAAGGTTTATACATTTGATTAAATATAGAAATGTATAAAATAATTCAGAATATCATAATAATTTTCCTTGACTTTTTTGACCACGGGAAAATTACTAAAATTATCCTCATAATTTTTCAAATGATATTTTGATTTATATAATTAAAATAAGTTAAAATGGTCACCCCAACTTAAAAATTAGGGCTAGAATCATAGAGATGCCTTCTAACCTTGAGAAATTAGAGAACATCGCCTTTGTTATGAGGTGTAAACCTTAGAAATTTCAAGCCATGGTGAGCCATATTTAGTCATGGAAAATTGATGTTCCTTAGAGGATATTTAATTAATTAAAAATCTTATACTTGGCAAATAATTTTTATTTTTAATCCACATTATTCTTCTATGTTAACTGAGCAAGTGGATATTTTTCTTTTATTTTTATAATTTTCTTATGTAAATATATGAATTTTTAAAGATCTTACATTTAACTTAATTCATAAAACCACTACTTATCTACTTATTCATGTGGCGCTGATTGGATCATAGGCAGCTCCGAAAGACGACGCGACGTGCTCCCATTCATTGTTCTTTCCAACTAGGCATGTCACGCGGTCCACGATTCACACACCCAGAGTTGTCTGGCTTGGTCTCTTCCGTCCATTGTCCCCAAGTGACCTAACCCATAAACCGTCCATGCTAAAACCTTAAGATCTTTTCCTAGACTCAACCAAATCACATGGGGTTTGTTTCTAAACCTTCATCTACTCNACAGAGGATATTTAATTAATTAAAATTCTTATACTTGGCAAATAATTTTTATTTTTAATCCACATTATTCTCCTATGTTAACTTAGCAAGTGGATATTTTTCTTTTATTTTTATAATTTTCTTATGTAAATATATGAATTTTTAAAGATCTTACATTTAACTTAATTCATAAAACCACTATTTATCTACTTATTCATGTGGCGCTGACTGGATCATAGGCAGCTCCGAAAGACGACGCGACGTGCTCCCATTCGTTGTGCTTTCCAACTAAACATGCCATGCGGTCCACGATTCACACACCCAGAGTTGTCTGGCTTGGTCTCTTCCGTCCATTGTCCCTAAGTGACCTAACCCATAAACCGTCCACGCTAAAACCTTAAGATCTTTTCCTAGACTCAACCAAATCACATGGGGTTTGTTTCTAAACCTTCATCTACTCAAGATAAACAAAATTATATGGATAATAAAGTATGAAATCAAGCCATTACTCATGGAGTATTGAAATAAGCTTGGGTTAGGCTTAGAGCTCAATACCTTTCTCTGAGAGGGGAGGCCTCAATCAGATGATTGTGGTCTCTTTGGTTGAGTCTAGCAAATGTTCAGGTGAAGTATTGTGCCCCAGTGAATTTCCTAGGTATGATTTTGACTAAGGGGAATTTTATGTGTTGGTTTAAAGCTATACTAGAGGTTGTTTCAGAGGGGGCATTGATAGGGAATCAACTCCTCTTACTCTAGAGATAGTGTGTGCACAATTAATTTGAGCTTGGTGGACTGATGAGAGATTTCCTACTCTAAGCTAAAAGTTTGAGCTCAAAATTAGGCTCTGATAGTGGGAATCAGAGGGGGAAAATGGATTGCTTAAGTTGAAGAATGCTTGGAGACTCACTGGTTAGATTTTGACAGAGTTTCCCCAAGGATTTGGAACACCTCTCCTTTTGCCATGGAGAAGATGGTTTATAAAGAAGGGCTTAGGGTGGAGCTCAGGGTCATTTGATGGGTGCAAAGAGTTTCTTAGGTGCAGGGTTGAGGAGCTTTAAAAAGCAGTTAAGGTGAGCTGCCCTTTAGGGTTAAAATTAGCTTTAATTTAGGGGTGGTGGTTCAGGTGGTCAGGTGGTTAGGTGAGCTAGGGAGAGGGTTAATTTTGATTAACCCTCAATTGTTTGTCATGATGGAGGAGATTTCTTGGTTAAGGTAAAAAAATGAGATTAAATCCATTAATTTAAGGACCCATAGGTCCATAGCTCACTTGGGTGGATTTAGGATGGTTTGGCCTGGTCCAAAGGAGGAGCTTAGTGGTTGTGGGGGTCTTTGGTTAGCCAATTTGGTTTGATTAAGTCAACATAGGTGAAAGGGTCTATTTAAGTCAAGTGGCTTCATGTGGATTTTTGGTTGAGCTAGCCAAGCTCTTGAGCTCAATTGATTGAGCAATTTTGTGTAGATGATTTTCATGAGAAGATAGAAAATATTTTGAGTAATTTTGAATTGGTTTGGAAGTTCAATTTGGAGGATTTTGAGCATTTGGTCTTTTTGGGGGTGTTGGGTTAGACATGAGTTTAGGTTAGGCTAAGGTTGCGTTAGAACAAAATTGATGGTTCAAAATGTTCTAAAGGATGTCATAAAGAGTTTTCAACATAAATTGGGTGTCAATTTGGAGATTAGGGCATTCAATTTGGTGGAATTTGAAGACATAGCAAGTTTAGGGAAAATTTAGGGATTTTTAATGTGGATTGAAATTGAGTAAATTTGAGGCTTGACCAAGGCCAATTGAAGGTCCAATTTTTTGTGTAGGATTGTTATGAAGAATTTAGTATTAAAATTGGGGCAATTGAGTGGATCATATGGTTCAATTAGGTGAGATTAAGTCATATGGTAAAAATTAAGGGCTTAATTTGGATTAAAATTGAGCTCAAAGCATGGATGAATTAGGCTTGGATTTAATTTGAATTGATCAANGGCTTAATTTGGATTAAAATTGAGCTCAAAGCATGGATGAATTAGGCTTGGATTTAATTTGAATTGATCAAATGAATAATGAATTTGAGTTTAGAGTTTAAATTAGGGAGGATTGGAGCCAAATTATGGGGAATTTGGAGAAATTGGGTCTTTAAAGGTAATTTGGGGTTTTTTGGTCGAAGTGATCAAATTAGCTAGATTGGGTTCAATTAAAAGGGTCCAAATTTGTTTTGGGGACATTTGAAATGATTTGAGGGTTTTGAGAAAGGTTGTGCTACCAAGGGTATCTTTGTAATTTTGGCAAATTTGAGGGTATTTTGCTAATTTTCAGATATTTTGGGCAATTTGGGTAGTTTCAAATGGTTTGAAATGATTTTTGAATAAGTTTGGGTATTTTGGATGAATTTGGGAATTTTGTTCAAATTTAAGGTTTTAAAGGCATTTAGGTAATTTGGGTGGATTTGGGGGCAAAAGGTCAAGTTGGATATTTTGGTATAATTGGGGTGCCAACCACCTTATATGTGCTATGGACTATTGAAATTTCTATTTGGGTCCTCTATGTATTGGTCTTAGCTAAACCATAGCCTACGACTAGTGATTCTAGGCAACCATCTACATGAGTTTCCCAAAAGATCAAGGGATCAAAGTCAACAAATCTGGGTTTTAGTGTTGTGAGTGAAAGTGGGTGCAAGTGAATGCAATTGAGTGAACTAGCTCCAGTCCAACACCCTGGTTCAACCCTAAGGTCAAACTGTCCTATGGGGAATCCCCTTCAGCTTCCTCTTTAGTGGACACACCTACTACGTGCTAAGGGTTAGGACCAGTATATGGAACTTCAAGTTGAGCACAAAAGATTTTAGAGTTTCTAAAGGTGAGGGTTCCTTTTCTAGTTTTCTAGGAATAGTCAACAGGAAAGTCATATGGCTAGAACTTAGGTTACTAAAGAGGAAAACTAAACCTCATCCAAAAGTGAGGTGAACAAATGAACTCCCAATAGGTGTGGTGTGTTGGGCAAGCACACTATGCATATTTGCGTTGACCGATGGATCAACAAAACCAACACAAACCTCTAAGTCAACAGACCTAGAACGAAGTATAGAATTAAGTGCTAGTTGTTTTCACTAAGGAGTTACCAAATGAAAATTTGATCAAAATCAAGGATTCAGGATTCTTGCTGGGGTTTGGAAGAAAAGTGATTCTGAAAATGACCATGATAGTCTTGATGAAGATTCAATTTCAATTTGATGCTAGCAAACTTTAACTTTGATTTTAGTATTANAATTCTTGCTGGGGTTTGGAAGAAAAGTGATTCTGAAAAAGACCATGATAGTCTTGATGAAGATTCAATTTCAATTTGATGCTAGCAAACTTTAACTTTGATTTTAGTATTATCGAAAGATGGGGATAAAAATTTAGGTACTGACCCCTGAATGGGAATTGAAAATTTATGTATCAATCTTAGAAAGAGAGTCAAAATTTAGGTACCAACCTCGAAGTGAGGAAATCAAAATTTAGGTATTGACCCCGAGAATAACATGAAAGAAGTGTAGAGAATTTGTGGTGTTTAGCTGATAGTTATGTGGCCTGTGAATATTGAANGTGGGGATAAAAATTTAGGTACTGACCCCTGGATGGGAATTGAAAATTTATGTATCAATCTTAGAAAGAGAATCAAAATTTAGGTACCAACCTCGAAGGGAGGAAATCAAAATTTAGGTATTGACCCTGAGAATAACATGAAAGAAGTGTAGAGAATTTGTGGTGTTTAGCTGATAGTTATGTGGCCTGTGAATATTGAAATTGGTGTGAAAAAATTGTGAAATTTTATGAGATTTTGTGTAGAACGTGAAATTTTGCGGGGGTATGAAGAAAATTAGTGCAGACAAGGATAGTCGTGTTGTGCAAGCAAAGAGTAAGAGACCTCGAAATTGAGAGAAACAACTCAACAGATTTATTTTATTTTCTTATTACCTTTATCTCATTTAATTATGAAAATATTTTTTCGAAATTCAATTTTTGTTGGTTGATTTTTCAAAAGAGTATATTCTTTGAATGTTATTATTATCAAATTTTTATTATTTTGTTCTACGTTCATAGTAGCTCGGAACCAACGCTTGGTTCTGGGGCTCTAAATCTATCGCACAAAAAGGGCAATTTAAGAAATAGACTGAATTCTAAAAGCAATTTCATTAATCTGCTTCAGACAAGTGTTACAAATTGAATATAGGCCGAAGCATCAAAAGGTACAACATGCTGAACACATTAAAAGTATATTTGAAACATCTCATGCTACCAACATATCATAAGTTGAACATATCTGATACATATATCATCATATCTGCTGCGTCAAAACACGATACAGAAAGGTATCCACTAAATGTCCATCTTTGGCAGGGTGAGTTCCTGATCGACCCTATGGTGTCAAACCCCTGGAATGCAGTGCTTGGCGAGGTCTACTTAATTTCCCTTGAGAATCAGAATTGAACCCNGTGGTCTCTTTGGTTGAGTCTAGCAAATGTTCAGGTGAAGTATTGTGCCCTAGTGAATTGCCTAGGTATGATTTTGACCAAGGTGAATTTTAGGTGTTGGTTTAAAGCTATACTAGAGGTTGTTTCAGAGGGGGCATTGATAGGGAATCAACTCCTCTTACTCTAGAGATAGTGTGTGCACAATTAATTTGAGCTTGGTGGACTGTTGAGAGATGTCCTACTCTAAGCTAAAACTTTGAGCTCAAAATTAGGCTCTGATAGTGGGAATCAGAGGGGGAAAATGGCTTGCTTAAGTTGAGGAATGCTTGGAGACTCTCTGGTTAGATTTTGACAGAGTTTCCCCAAGGATTTGGAACACCTCTCCTTTGGCCATGGAGAAGATGGTTTATAAAGAAGGGCTTAGGGTGGAGCTCAGGGTCATTTGATGGGTGCAAAGAGTTTCTTAGGTGCAGGGTTGAGGAGCTTTAAAAAGCAGTTAAGGTGAGCTGCCCTTTAGGGTTAAAATTAGTTTTGATTTAGGGGTGGTGGTTCAGGTGGTCAGGTGGTCAGGTGAGCTAGGGAGAGGGTTAATTTTGATTAACCCTCAATTGTTTGTCATGATGGAGGAGATTTCTTGGTTAAGGTAAAAAAATGAGAATAAATCCACTAATTTAAGGACCCATAGGTCCATAGCTCACTTGGGTGGATTTAGGATGGTTTGGCCTTGGCCAAAATAGGAGCTTAGTGGTTGTGGGGGTCTTTGGTTAGCCAATTTGGTTTGATTAAGTCAACATAGGTGAAATGGTCTATTTAAGTCAAGTGGCTTCCTGTGGGTTTTTGGTTGAGCTAGCCAAGCTCTTGAGCTCAATTGATTGAGTAATTTTGTGTAGATGATTTTCATGAGAAGTTAGAAAATATTTTGAGTAATTTTGAATTGGTTTGGAAGTTCAACTTGGAGGATTTTGAGCATTTGGTCAGTTTGGGGGTGTTGCGTTAGACATGGGTTTAGGTTAGGCTAAGGTTGCGTTGGAACAAAATTGATGGTTCAAAATGTTTTAGAGGATGTCACAAAGAGTTTTCAACATAAATTGGGTGTCAAATTTGAGATTAGGGCATTCAATTTTGTCGAATTTGAAGACATAGCAAGTTTAGGGAAAATTTAGGGATTTTTAATGTGGATTGAAATTGAGTAAATTTGAGGCTTGACCAAGGCCAATTGAAGGTCCAATTTGTTGTGTAGGATTGTTATGAAGAATTTAGTATTAAAATTGGGGCAATTGAGTGGATCATATGGTTCAATTAGGTGAGATTAAGTCATATGGTAAAAATTAAGGGCTTAATTTGGATTAAAATTGAGCTCAAAGCATGGATGAATTAGGCTTGGATTTAATTTGAATTGATCAAATGAATAATGAATTTGAGTTTAGAGTTTAAATTAGGGAGGATTGGAGCCAAATTATGGGGAATTTGGAGAAATTGGGTCTTTAAAGGTAATTTGGGGTTTTTTGGTCGAAGTGATCAAATTAGCTAGATTGGGTTCAATTAAAAGGGTCCAAATTTGTTTTGGGGACATTTGAAATGATTTGAGGGTTTTGAGAAAGGTTGTGCTACCAAGGGTATCTTTGTAATTTTGGCAAATTTGAGGGTATTTTGCTAATTTTCAGATATTTTGGGCAATTTGGGTAGTTTCAAATGGTTTGAAATGATTTTTGAATAAGTTTGGGTATTTTGGATTAATTTGGGAATTTTGTTCAAATTTAAGGTTTTAAGGGCATTTAGGTAATTTGGGTGGATTTGGGGGCAAAAGGTCAAGTTGGATATTTTGGTATAATTGGGGTGCCAACCACCTTATATGTGCTATGGACTAATGAAATTTCTATTTGGGTCCTCTATGTATTGGTCTTAGCTAAACCATAGTCTACGACTAGTGAGTCTAGGCAACCATCTACATGAGTTTCCCAAAAGATCAAGGGATCAAAGTCAACAAATCTGGGTTTTAGTGTTGTGAGTGAAAGTGGGTGCAAGTGAATGCAAGTGAGTGAACTAGCTCCAGTCCAACACCCTGGTTCAACCCTAAGGTCAAACTATCCTATGGGGAATCCCCTTCAGCTTCCTCTATAGTGGACACACCTACTACGTGCTAAGGGTTAGGACCAGTATATGGAACTTCAAGTTGAGCACAAAAGATTTNTGCCGGGGGATTTCCTTGTCTATCTTTGGTACAATTATAACAACCACATTGGATGGTGATTCTTACCTTTTCCATGCATCCATTTTTGTGGTTCCGAATAGGTCTTTTCCATCAGAAGACCAGCTTGACCCCTATCTCTTATGTTGAATATGCAGTCAAGAATGTTCCTTTCTTCACTTTCAGAGAAGACTCTGGTGTACAACTCTAGACCTTCTAGTATATTGGAAAATCTTCCTTGAACTTATTCATCAAATTCAAATTCTCTTTTTCTTTACATTACTCATTTTGACTAATTCTATCATGATAACCATCAGCGGCTCTCGAGGATGCTCCCTCATTTCATTGTCATCAGGAATGCATGCTTGTATTATATTTATATTCAGTGGAATATATGATTCCCCCTTTGAGTGGTCAGTGATCTGAAATCCGCTATCAGCAGACGTATACTCATTCAGAGTGTTGTAACGCTCTAGATGGATGACCTCGCAGTTTGGGCATTCCACAAACACCCTTGTAGCTGGTATCCGTGAGGGAATCTCTGCGTTGCACGTTGGGAAACACGCGCAAAGATCATCTGAAACTTTTGGTAGAATCAGCTTTGTAGTGAACTCGGACTCATCCTCTTTAGCAAGCAAGCTAGAGGAAGTTTCTCTCATGCATGGATGATAGATCTTCTCCGCAGGAATCAGGGTAAGCAAGTTTTATGCCTCCTTCTGACGTCTTCTTCCTTAACATAAGGATGCCCTGTTTTTTCAATGATTGACCTTTTTGCGTTGACTCCTTCCTAACGGTGTGTCTGGAAGTCTCTCATCATTAGCAGTGACTAGACTTCTGGTCGGTGGAGTCATCATAGATGGTAACAACTAGTCCCCTCCATCATATCATGTTGCATTATCACTTTCTTTCCTTTCAGTGAGGAATCCTCCTTGGTGTTGATCTTTAACAGCGACGATAACCCCTCTTTTTCTCTACGGCTGACCACGTCCATCAAGGGACCCTCATAGTCTTCATCGACTTAACTGAAGTCCACGTCAAAGTCTATGATGCCGCCCTACGGTGCCCTTTCCTTGCTAAGTGCAAGATTCCAGCCATCCTTAAAAGCATAAATCTGCTTTTGTTCTGTCATTTTTTCTGCAGACGACATGAAAACATCAGTGCGCTTAAATTTAGTAGAAATAAGAACAAAACAAAGTATTTATTAGATAAAATTTTAGCTTGTATCGATGAGAAGATCATTTATTTATTTTTACATGTTATTTAATTAAGTAAAATATCAACCTTAAAAGTATAAAGGAGAAAATTGAAGCATGTAAATTCCAAATTTTCATTCTATTAAGGTTAATTTTATTTCAAAATTTTTGGACCCGGTCACATACGTTTGTCCAAATAAATAATCTCAGATTAAACAAAATTTCAAAATTCTAAATCAAGCAATGTCAAGTTGCATAGTATGTCTTCAAGTATCGTCCGTTGATCGGCAACATGGGTCTCTCGCCTTGAAAATCCACCAGCTGGTAGGCTCCTTCTACGTATAAATTTTCTACGATAAATGGTCCCTCCGAAGTTGGCTTAAATTTTCCACCTATCCTGCATTGTGAAAGAATAGGCCTTTTTAGCACGAGAACAAGATCACCAACTTTGAACGTCCTTGGGCAGACCAATTTGCCATGAGCTTGTACCATCCTCGCTTGGTAAAGCNACATAGTATGTCTTCAAGTATCGTCCGTTGATCGGCAACATGGGTCTCTCTCCTTGAAAATCCACCTGCTGGTAGGCTCCTTCTACGTAGAAATTTTCTACGATAAATGGTCCCTTCGAAGTTGGCTTAAATTTTCCACCTATCCTGCATTGTGAAAGAATAGGCCTTTTTGGCACGAGAACAAGATCACAAACTTTGAACGTCCTTGGGCAGACCAATTTGCCATGAGCTTGTACCATCCTTGCTTGGTAAAGCTCCAAATGTTGTTGTGCTTCTAGTCGCATTCCTTTGAGACTTTCCAATTCTTGAAGTCTGAGTTTTTCACTTTCGTTTGTTGTAAGTTGATTGGCGACAGCGTCTCTAAGAGACGATATCTGGATATCTCACGGTAGTAGAGCCTTGAACCCGTACACAAGTGCATAGGGTGTACATTGAGTGGGAGTCCTGAACGTTGTCTCGTAGGCCCACAAGGTTTCAAACAGTTTGTTATGCCAATCTCCTTTGTTTTTGTCCAGTTTCTTCTTAAAAATCTATATCAGTGTCTTATTGAAGGCCTTCGACAGGCCATTTGCCGTAAGACAGTAAATCGTAGAGTATCTCCAGTTTATCCCGTGCCACTTGACAAAATTATTGATTTTTGTGCTATTGAAGGCTGTCCCATTGTTGGAAATTATTTTGCGTGGAACTCTGAAAATGTAGATAATTTGGCTTTTGAAAAATTGAAGGACGTGTTTTGTTGTAATCACTCGTAACGGCACTGCCTCTGCCAATATTGGAAAAGTAATATGTAGTGGCAAGTATAAATTTGTGTCCTTTAGAGGATAGAAGGTCTATCAGACCTATTATGTCCTTACCCCAACACACGAGTGGCCACGAGGAAATGGTTGGATGTAACACATTCGAAGGTTGGTGCAAGACCACCCCATGCACTAGCACTAGTGACTTCTTTTGGCTGTATCCATGTAGTCAGACATCATTGTCGGCCAATAATATCTGAGTCTCTTGATCTTTATTTTCATTTTTGACCTTGACTGGTGAGCACCACACAATCTGACATGTACTTCTTTAAGAATATTTTGTGCTTTTGATCTACTCAAACATTGTAGAGACATCTGATCGAATGATCTTCTATAGAGGACATCACCCACTAAAGTGTACGGTATAGCCCTTCTTTTGATGTGATACCTTGCTGACTTGTCGTCTAGTAGCTTTCCAGTCTAAAAAAATTCTATTAATGGCTTACACTAATCTTCGTTCATATCAGCAACCACAATCATTGTCTCATCCTTTTTTTCCAAGCTTGCGTAGAATTTTGAAGACGATTCAAGATAAAAAATGCCTTCCTTGTACTATAATGTCAATGGATGCCTCCGAGAAACACTCCAATTCTTTTTCAAGTTTTGCTAGAGTGTCAGCATGGGCATTTTCTCTCTGAGGGATCCGGTCCATAGTTACATTGGTAATCTTCTTCAGCAGCCTCATCGCGTACTGATGATATTCTGCTAACCTTGGTTTCAAATTCTTTTACTGTCTGGCGACTTGTTGAATGATGAGTTGTGAATCTCCATAGATAGTAATATCTATTATATCCATCTAGATTGCCAATTCCAACCCAATAACTAAGACTTCATATTCTACTTTGTTGTTGGTACATAGCTCTGACAGGTGATAAGAGAATCTCAGCATGCCCTTATCTAGTGAGATTAAGATCGAACTAATTATTGCTTTGCCTAGTATAATTGTTCCTGATCATTTATCTTTTCTTGGCTGATGAAGCTACATTTAAATACATCTCCCAGCATTGTGCATTGGAGAAATCTATCTGTATTACCTGTTCATATGGTAGTTCGTCATTAAGAGGGGACTCAGCTGGAAGTGGGTGTGTAGTGAGAAAATCTATTAAAATCTATCCCTTGATGGCACGGAGGGGAACAAAAGTTATATTAAATTAGAACAAAATCATCGACCATCTTGCTAGACATCCATAGAGTTTTGGTCGGGTCATCAAATATTGCAATTGATTAACTTTTGAAATTAGATTTACCTTATGAGAAAGCGTGTAATGTTTGAGCTTTTAGGCGGTTAAAATCAAAGTTAGGCAATGCTTCTCAATAGGTAGATACCTTATCTCCGTCGGTATTACATGGAAACTCACGTAGTAGAGTGCATTTTTTTACCTTCTTCATTGACCTGGGCTAAGAGGGCTCCAAGAGAGTCATCTAAGGCCGCGGTATAAATTATTAAAGGTTTTTCCACGATAGGCGCTGCCAAAATAAGAAGTTTCATTAAATACTTTTTAACGACCTCAAAAGCCCGCTGAAACCTCTCTTCCCAAATGAATTTGGTGTCCTTCTTAACAAATGTCGAGAAGGGCTGACACCTATCTGAGAGATTAGAAAGAAAGTGTCTCAGATATGCCAACTTTCCTTGGAAGGAGCATAGTTGTTACAATGTTTTGGAAGGAGGCATTTCTAGGATTGTTTTAATCTTATCCGAGTTGATCTCAATTCCTTGATAACGGACAACGAATCCTAAAAATTTCCCAGAGGTAATGCCGAAAGCGCACTTCAAGGGATTCATCTTAAGATTATATTTTTGTAATTGTTCAAATATTATCCTTAAATCATACAAATGGTATATTTTTTATTTACTTTTGATGACCAAATCATCCATGTAGCATTCCACTTGGTTACGAATGTGATCATCAAAAATCTTTGTCATAGCTCGCTGGTATGCCGCTCCAGCATTCTTCAACCCAAACAACATCACTATGTAGTAGAAAATCACTATAGGTTTTCTGAAGGCTGTAAGTGTTGCATCTTTTGGATCCATCTTGATTTGGTCGAAACCTGATGATTCATCCATAAAGGAGAAAATCTCATGTGTAAAAGTGATATCCACAATGAATTATGGTATTGGCAATGGAACTTCATCTTTTGGACATTCTTTGTTCAAATCTTTGAAGTCGACACATACACAGGTTTGTCCATTTTTCTTCTTAACTAGCACAATGTTAGCTAACCAAGTGGGGTGTTGCTCTTCCCGTACAAAGTTAGCGTCTATTAACTTCTTCACCTCGAGAATAACTTGTTGCTCTATTTCGAGGCACATTCTTCTTGAAGCTTGTTTTACTAGGGTCATATCTTTTTCCACCCTGATTTTATGAACTACAACTTTTGCTAACAGTCCTGTCATTTCATCATAACTCCATATGAAGTAATCTTTGAATTTCTTTAATAGTTTGATCAACTCTAAAGATTCTCTGACTGTACCAAATCCGAGACCTTCTTCCGAGTTGGGAGTTTGACCTTTAACATCCCATAATTTTTCAAAAAGTTGTAATTTATCTTTTGGCATTTGTTTTGGCAAACGTCCCTGTTGAATTAACATTTGTACAGAAGGCAAAAAGTAACTGAAAGGTAAATCCATTAATTCATTAGTATCCGCATCCAAGTTTATATGATTTTCAACATTAGTAGAAGTAGAAGCAAGATAAAATTTGATCAGCTTTGAACCAGCACTACGGACCTCCTTGAACTCTAAACTTTTGAACTTTTAAAGGCAAATTTGAGCACGGGTCATAGTGTTCACATATTGGTTTATCCGATCATACATTGTCTTATATTCGCTTTTCTCCACATCTTCTAAGGATATCTCATATTGTAATTTCTTTTATTTTTTCATCATTATTTCATCTTCAAAACTTTCTTCATCATCAATGTTAATGATCGGCTTGGCCCGTTAAAGAATCAAGTTGGGTCTTTCTCGTCCACGCCCACAGCCTCGATGTCGGGTGCCCGAACTAAAAGAACCCCCACCAACTCAATGCAAAGGAGTGGTGGAAGATCCTTTAAGCGGAGCTGAATGGCTTCCTCTTTTTTATTCTTCTGAATCTTCCACTTTATTTGCCACAACTTCATGAGANGGTAAAGCTCCAAATGTTGTTGTGCTTCTAGTCGCATTCCTTCGAGACTTTCCAATTCTTGAAGTCTGAGTTTTTCACTTTCGTTTGTTGTAAGTTGATTGGCGACAGCGTCTCTGAGAGACGATATCTGTATATCTCACGGTAGTAGAGCCTTGAACCCATACACAAGTGCATAGGGTGTACATTGAGTGGGAGTCCTAAACGTTGTCTCGTAGGCCCACAAGGTTTCAAACAGTTTGTTATGCCAATCTCCTTTGTTTTTGTCCAGTTTATTCTTAAAAATCTATACCAGTGTCTTATTGAAGGCCTTGGACAGGCCATTTGCCGTATGACAGTAAATCGTAGAGTATCTCCATTTTATCCCGTGCCACTTGACAAAATTATTGATTTTTATGCTATTGAAGGCTATCCCATTGTTGGAAATTATTTTGCGTGGAACTCTGAAAATGTAGATAATTTGGCTTTTGAAAAATTGAAGGACGTGTTTTGTTGTAATCACTCGTAACGGCACTGCCTCTGCCAATATTGGAAAAGTAATCTGTAGTGGCAAGTATAAATTTGTGTCCTTTAGAGGATAGAGGTATCAGACCTATTATGTCCTTACCCCAACACATGAGTGGCCACGAGGCAATGGTTGGATGTAACACATTCAAAGGTTGGTGCAAGACCACCCCATGCACTAGCACTAGTGACATCTTCTGGCTGTATCCATGTAGTCAGACATCATTGTCGGCCAATAATATCTGAGTCTCTTGATCTTTATTTTCATTTTTGACCTTGACTGGTGAGCACCACACAATCTGACATGTACTTCTTTAAGAATATTTTGTGCTTTTGATCTACTCAAACATTGTAGAGACATCTGATCGAATGATCTTCTATAGAGGACATCACCCACTAAAGTGTATGGTATAGCCCTTCTTTTGATGTGATACGTTCCTGACTTGTCGTCTAGTAGCTTTCCAGTCTAAAAAAATTCTATTAATGGCTTACACCAATCTTCATTCATATCAGCAACCACAATCATTGTCTCATCCTTTTTTCCAAGCTTGCGTAGATTTTTGAAGTCGATTCAAGATAAAAAATGCCTTCCTTGTACTATAATGTCAATGGAAGCCTCCAAGAAACACTCCAATTCTTTTTCAAGTTTTGCTAAAGCGTCAGCATGGGCATTTTCTCCATGAGGGATCCGGTCCATAGTTACATTGGTGATCTTCTTCAGCAGCTTCATCGCATACTGATGATATTATGCTAACCTTGGTTTCAAATTCTTTTACTGTCTGGCGACTTGTTGAATGATGAGTTGTGAATCTCCATAGATAGTAATATCTATTATATCCATCTAGATTGCCAATTCCAACCCAATAACTAAGACTTCATATTCTACTTTGTTGTTGGTACATAGCTCTGACAGGTGATAAGAGAATCTCAGCATGCCCTTATCTGGTGAGATTAAGATCAAACTAATTACTGCTTTGCCTAGTATAACTGTTCCTGATCATTTATCTTTTCTTGGCTGACGAAGCTCCATCTAAATACATCTCCCAGCATTGTGCATTGGAGAAATCTATCTGTATTACCTGTTCATATGGTAGTTCGTCATTNTCTGCCATTTCATCATAACTCCATATGAAGTAATCTTTGAATTTCCTTAATAGTTTGATCAACTCTAAAGATTCTCTGACTGTACCAAATCCGAGACCTTCTTCCGAGTTGGGAGTTTGACCTTTAACATCCCATAATTTTTCAAAAAGTTGTGATTTATCTTTTGGCATTTGTTTTGGCAAACGTCCTTGTTGAATTAACATTTGTACAGAAGGCAAAAAGTAACCGAAAGGTAAATCCATTAATTCATTAGTATCCGCATCCAAGTTTATATGATTTTCAACATTAGTAGAAGTAGAAGCAAGGTAAAATTTGATCAGCTTTGAACCAGCACTACAGACCTCCTTGAACTCTAAACTTTTGAACTTTTAAAGGCAAATTTGAGCACGGGTCACAGTGTTCACATAGTGGTTTATCCGATCATACATTTTCTTATATTCGCTTTTCTCCACATCTTCTAAGGATATCTCATATTGTAATTTCTTTTATTTTTTCATCATTATTTCATCTTCAAAACTTTCTTCATCATTAATGTTAATGGTCGGCTTGGCCAGTTAAAGAATCAAGTTGGCTCTTTCTCGTCCACGCCCACAGCCTCAACGTCTGGTGCGCGAACTAAAAGAACCCCCACCAACTCATTGCAAAGGAGTGGTGGAAGATCCTTGAAGCGGAGCTGAATGGCTTCCTCTTTTTTATTCTTCTGAATCTTCCACTTTATTTGCCACAACTTCATGAGAGAAGACAATTTTCTTTAGAGTTGCATAGTAAGTGGTGTCTTCATGAATGTTAACTTCATGCAATGAAAACGACTGTAAATCTCCCTTGATGCAATGTTCTTGTCCTACCTTGAAATATTTGATGCATTGAGGTAAGGATGAAAGAGCCATATTATACTCATGAATCCATGGTCGAACTAGTAGAGCATTAAATGTGGTCTGTCGGCACTTTTTTGGGGTGTTTGGAGGAGTTGTCGTTGAAAGCTGTCAGTTGCCAAAACTGGAATCACATTGCCTGCTTCGGAAAAGAGTTTAATTATAGTTTAGAAAAAATATGAAATCAAACTGATCCGATATTTTTCATTGCTTAAAAGGAGCACAATACCTCAAACTTTATATCTATCCTGAAAGATAAACATAAGACTTAAGAGTGAGGCTTGATCAAATAAACTAGGAAATATATGGCATCAATTTGGTATGCAAAACCATTTTTATCTGATGACAAGTTTCCCTATTTAATATGAAGAATTAAATAGGGTTTATATTAAAAGGTTCAGAAANATAAAATGCGAAAAGTATAAGCAAAGACGATATTGTAAACTGTAAAAGCATTCCTAGCGAGTCTTCTCGTTCCATGACCTAAAAGGTCAGTACTTGCAAAGCATGTATATAATGTTGTAAGAAATTTAAATTGCAAGAGTAGATGAAGGTTTAGCTTCCAAACCCCAGGCTAAGATTTTGTTGGATCTTTGAAGATCCTAGTAAATGATTTTAGAAAAAAATATGGCAAGTCCAATTTGCTCTTCAAAATTTCAAATAGATTTCAAAATGCTTGAAACATGACCTTAGATCACTTGGAAAACCTATTGAAATATTCTAAGTTCATTTTGGACCTATCATATTGTTCCATTAATCATCTGAGACTGAAGTGTGACTACCCCATTGCTTGGTAAAACTTAACAATTAATTTATCCCAAGGATACGATACTCGATAATCAATTGATGTTTCATTTAAGAATTATGTGAGTGGGTGCCCCCAAGGCAGTCCAGGTTATTTAAGATTATGGTGCCCACAATTAAGGTCAGGCTTGTAGTGTTTAAAGATGTTGGTCACCAATTATGTTATCTTCTAAATCTGATCAATCGGGGTTAGACATCGAGCCTATGTGACTACTAATCCCTTAACAATCATGATAGGTGAAATGGTGATTATCAAAATTTTTATTTAATTGACACATATTCTTATTAAATAGTCAAACCATCCTCAACTTTAGGCTTAAAAAAATTGAATTTCTGTCTTTCCGACTTATGCCATCACTTAAGAATCATCTGATCTTAGTTGATTTCCAATTCATGAAGATCAGGAGATTTATAATCTCGTTGACATTGTGCAAAGGTGTTGAGTGGGTTTCTACCTTTTAAGCCCATTGTGTTTCAAGCATCTAAATATATTTATTAAGATCAAAATTACCCATTTTCTCTTTGGTTAATCCTATATTTTGATTAAGGCACCAGAGTCCAAAATTACCACTTTTCCCTTTGGGGCACTTCACCTTATAACTCATTAAACACAACTCAAAATGGGTTTGAGGGTTTAAAGTGTCATATCCATGAGGTAATTATAATGTTAGAGGAGAACATGTGGACCTCTCAAAATNTTAAAATGCGAAAAGTATAAGAAAAGACGATATTGTAAACTGTAAAAGCGTTCCTAGCGAGTCTTCTCGTTCCATGACCTAAAAGGTCAGTACTTGCAAAGCATGTATATAATGTTGTAAGAAATTTAAATTGCAAGAGTAGATGAAGGTTTAGCTTCCAAACCCCAGGCTAAGATTTTGTTGGATCTTTGAAGATCCTAGTAAATGATTTTAGAAAAAAATATGGCAAGTCCAATTTGCTCTTCAAAATTTCAAATAGATTTCAAAATGGGTTTGAGGGTTTAAAGTGTCATATCCATGAGGTAATTATAACGTTAGAGGAGAACATGTGGACCTCTCAAAATTTTAATTTAATTTAATTAATTATTTAAATTTAGAAGATAGGACATTCAAAGGTTAATTTATTTAGTTATCCAAATAAAGTTTGTATTTATGGAAAAATTATTAGAGGTCTCCTACGGTCAGAGAAACACTTAAGCAAAGTTTCATGATTTTTTGAATTAATTTTTTATTACTATTATTTAGTTTTTAATCAATTTCAATGATTAAATTAAATAGAAAACAATGTTTTAAATATAAAAAATCATTTCTATATTTTTAATAGACCTCTATGAATTCAGAAAACTCAGAGAACTAAGTTTTCTATGTTTGTGATTTTTAATTTTCTTATTATAATCATCTTAATGTAAAAATATGAAAAAATTAATTTTTAAGCTTTTAAAATTTATATTTTAACTTAGAAAAATTAGAAAAAATAACCTAATGAATTCTAAGTAATCAGGAGACATTTCCACTCATATTGAACCATTTTTGTATTTTTGAAAATTTTTATTATTTTAATTATTTTTAATTCAAAATATATTTTAAAAATGAAATATTTTCACAAAAAAATGTATTTTTTTTATTAGATGCCCCAAGTCACAAGGAACTGAAAGAAATAATTTTCATAATTTCTCTAAGCTTATTTAAATTAATAAAAATTTTTTTATACAAAAATACAAAGTTTCCTCATAACTCCATTTTAGTGCTTAGGCTAAGTCAAATAATTTTGATATTTTTACATTGAGTAAATATGATTTTTGTGNCAAAATATTTTCACAAAAAAATGTATTTTTTTTATTAAATGCCCCAAGTCGCAAGGAACTGAAAGAAATAATTTTCATAATTTCTCTAAGCTTATTTAAATTAGTAAAATTATTTTTATACAAAAATACAAGGTTTCCTCAAAACTCCATTTTAGTGCTTAGGCTAAGTCAAATAATTTTGATATTTTTACATTGAGTAAATATGATTTTTGTGGACAATGGGGAAGTAATTTTGTCAATTTTTGATAAGTGTATGATTTACATAAATTAATATAAGGTATATTCATTTAATTAAGCATGGAAATATACAAGATGATTCAAAACATCACAATATTTTTCCTAGTCTTCTCTAACCACAAGTAATTTACTGAAATTATTCCCATAATTTTCCAAGTGAAATTTTGACTTATATAACTAAAATAACCAAAATAGTCACCTTAGCATGAAAATTAGGGCTTGAAGCATAGAGGTGTCCTCTAACCTTGGAAAAATAAGAAGATGTGGCATTTTTCATGAGGAATGAACTCTCAACATTTCAGGCCATGTTGAGAAATTTTTAGTCATGGAGAATTGAAATACCACAAGGGGTATTCAATTCATTAAAAATCAGGGAATAAGAAAATAATTTTTATTTTTAGTCGACCTTATTTTCCTCTATTCACTAAGCAAGAGAGTATTTTTATTTTATTTTTATGATTTTTCTAGAGAAAGATATGGATTTTTTAAGTTTAGGCATTTAAAATAATTCAGAAAATCTATATTTTCCTACTTATCCATGTGGCACCACCTCAACCTACGGCGGCTCTGAACTCACACACAACATGCTCTCATTCGACACCGCCATACACATCAGCTGTCGCATGGCCCGCGGTTCACGTACCATCCACTCGTTTGGCTTGATCTCCTCCATTGGTTGGATACACGCATGATCAGACGACTAGCCGTTATTGACCCCAAGTGAATTAACCCATAAGCCATTCACACTAAAACCTTAAGTTCTTCATCTAGACTGAATGAACTAAATCGCATGGGGTTTGTTCCTAAAACTTCATCTACTTGAGACAAGCATATTTATATAGTTAATCAAGTATGAAATCAAGCCATTACAAATGGAGAATCAAAATAAGCTTGTGTTAGGGTTGGAGCTCAATACCTTTGTCTTAAAGGGGAGGCCTTAATCAAATTGTTGTGGTAGCTTCAATTGGACCCAACAAACCTCTGGATGAAGTTTCAATCCTTGTTGAATTGTCTAGGTATGATTTTGGTCAAACTCAATTTCAAGTGTTGGTCTAGAACTAGGTTATAAGATGTTTGAGAGCGGGCTTTTGTGGAGAATCAACTTCTTTCACTGTGGGGATGGTGTGTGCACAATTAATTGAAGTTTGGTTCACTATTGAGGTGTGGAGAGATCTGTCCTAGTTTTGGGGTGAATTTTAGTGATAAAATTTGCTCTGTGGGGTGGCTATCAATGGCTGAGAGTAAGGGGATTGCACTTGGGATGGTTTAGAGAAGCTTTGGTGAGATTTTGGTAGAGTTTTCTTAAGGTTCCAAGCACTCTCTTCCTTGGCCATGGAGAGGTCCATTTAATTTCATGGTTGTCTGGTGAAGCTCAGGGCTTGGATTTGGGTGCTAAAGTTTGTTGTGGTGGAAGGAAGAAAGGGTCTAATAGTCAATGGCAGTGAGCCAAGTCAGGGAAGTTCAATTTTGTGTTTTTGGCCACTTGGGGCTCCCTTGGGTGGTGGCTAGCTAAAGTATGGTCACTTCTTGGCTCAGAGAGGCCAGAGGGTGCTCAATGATGGTCAAACCCTAACGGTATGCAATGATGGCCAAGATACTTGAGTTTAGGCCAAATATGGGATACAATCCTTTAAATTAAGGTACCATTGGTCCATAGCTCATCTTTGCTGGTTTAGGGGCTGTATTTAGTGGCTTTGGTGTCATTAATTTGGTGGCTTAAGCATGGCTAAGTCAATTTTTGTGCATGGTTCAACTTGAGTCCAAATGGATAAAGTTTTTGTTTTGGTTAGGCTAGCCATGATTTTGAGCCCAATTGGTTGATCAACATTGTGTAGATGATTGTTATGAAAATGTTTGGTGGAGGATTGGAATGATTTTGAGTTCATATGGAAGCTCATTTTGAAAGATTTTGAGATTTCGATCAATTTGGGCATGTTGGAATAGACTTAGGACTAGGTTGGGCTAAGTCCAAATTTATAGTTGGAAATGGTCCATAGGAATATCATGAAGAGTTTTCAACACAAATTGGGTGTCTTCAATTTGGTGGAATTTGGAGACATAGACAATTTGAGGCAAATTTGGGGATTTTTTAACTTGTGTCAAAATTAAATGAAATTAAGGCTTCACCAAGGAAAATTTAAAGTTCAATTTAGTGTGTAGGATTGTTATAAAAAATTTAGGATTCAAATTGGGGTAAATTTAGTTGGCTATGGGATTCAATTAGATGAGATTAAGTCATATGGTCAAAATTGGGGGTTATGATTTGGATCAAAATTAAGCTCAAATCATGGAAAAATTAGGCTTGAATTTGTTTTAGATTAGTCATATGAAAGTTGAATTTGATTTATTATTGAAATTGAGGGAAATTGGTTTTAAAATGATGGACATTTGGGATGAATTTGAGGAAATTATGCCTTTAAAGAAAATTTGGGGGTTCTGGTCAAAATGGTCAAATTACCCAAATTGGGTTCAATTGGAGGGCCCAAATTGGTTTTAGAGACACTTGAGATGATTTTTTAAGGTTTTGGAAAAGTTTGGGGCTTCAAGGTTATTTTTGTAATTTTGGCAAATTTAGGGGTATTTTGGTAATTTTGGAAATTTTGGGCAATTTAGGTATTTTGAAATGGTTTCAAATGATTTTTGAACAAATCTGGATATTTTGGGTGAAATTGGGATTTTTAGCCAAATTTGGGATTTGGGGGTGTTAAGTTAATTTGGGTGGGTTTAGGGGCAAAAGGCCAATTTGGACATTTTTTATAGAATTAGGGTGTCAGCCACCATGTATGAGCTATGGACCAATGAAATCCCCATTCGGGTCCTCTATGTACTGGTCATAGCTAAACCGTAGTCTAGGGCTAGTGGGTGTAGGGGACCATCTACATGAGTTTTCCAAAAGATCAAAGGATCAATGTTAACAAGTTAGGATCTTAGGATTGTGAGTGAGTGTGGGTGATACTGAGTGCAGGTGAGTGAACTAGCTCCAGAACAACACCTAGTGTAAACTTTAAGGTCAATCAGTTNAGATTTTTAGCCAAATTTGGGATTTGGGGGTGTTTAGTTAATTTGGGTGGGTTTAGGGGCAAAAGGCCAATTTGGACATTTTTGATAGAATTAGGGTGTCAGCCACCATGTATGAGCTATGGACCAATGAAATCCCCATTTGGGTCCTCTATGTACTGCTCATAGCTAAACCGTAGTCTAGGGCTAGTGGGTGTAGGGGACCATCTACATGAGTTTTCCAAAAGATCAATGGATCAATGTTAACAAGTTAGGATCTTAGGATTGTGAGTGAGTGTTGGTGATACTGAGTGCAGGTGAGTGAACTAGCTCCAGAACAACACCTAGTGTAAACTTTAAGGTCAATCAGTTCTTTGGATAACTCTCCTTGAGATCCTCCATACTGACCTCACCTACTAAGTGCTAGAGGTTAGGGCCAATATGTGGAACTTCAAGTTAAGCAAGAAAAAGTTTAAAATTTCTAATTGTAAGGGTTTCTTTTCTACTTTTCCAAGAATAGTCGACAGGAAATTCCTATGGCTAGACCTTAGACAACTAAAGAGGGAAACTTAACCTCAACCAAAAGTAAGTTCAACAAGGTCTGAGCATCGATACTGTGGAGTTTAGCGGTTGTTACTAGTTCTCTAACTTTCATAAGTAATGTAATGGATCCAAAGGTTCTCTATTCTTTTTGGTTGAATCCTCTTAGCATCATTTTATCGATCATAAGCTTATGAGCTTGTTGACCTCACTTTTGGTTGAGGTCTAGAAATTTCTTTAGTAGCCTAGGTCTAGCCATAAGACTTTCCTACTGACTAGTCTTAGAAAACTAGAAAAGGTACCCTCACCATTAGAAACTCAGAATTCTTCTCTTTACTCAACTTGAAGTTCCACATATTGGTCTTAACCTCTAGCACTTAGAAGGTAAGATCATTATGGGGGAGCTCAAGAAGAGTTCCTATAGGGCTACTTGACCTTAGGATTAACTGTGGGTGTTGATTTGGAGCTAAGGTACATCATACCCTCACCATGCCCTCACAATACCCTCACAATACTCTGACTAAGACCAATACATGGGGACCCAAAATGGAGATTTCATTTGTCCATGACTCATTCAAAATGGTTCTACTTGAAATGCCCAACTTGGTCTTTTGCACACCTCCTAATTACCTAACAGCCCTTAGGACCCAAATTTGGCCAAAATTCCCAAATTTTGCCAAAATACCCAAAACTAATCAAAACTCGTTCCAAACACTTTGAATACATCCAAATTTGCCAAAACTGATAAAAATTTCCAAAAAATGGCCAAATTACCAAAATGCCCCTCCATGGCCCAAAAATCCAAAAATTCCAAAAATTACCAAAAAAATTCCAATAAATCCAAAATATTTCCAATTTCATATTGTCCAACTACATCATGGTTCAATTTCATCAATTTGACCATCTTTGAGCAAAACTCCTAATTTAGCTCTTAACCCAAAATCAATTAATTTGACTCCAATTGACCCCAAATTTGATCCTAAACTTAAATTAACATTTTATTTGATCAAAATATTTTAAAATTAATTTT
>JXCR01109212.1:149490-162837 GCA_002079205.1 Phalaenopsis hybrid cultivar
CAAGAGGATCTACAACAACACATCCTTCCTTAGCTTTAAAACAACAAAGTCATAGGAATTCGAGGTTGTTTGACTAGTGCAACATAAATCCTCAAACACATCTTTTATGCATTTGTATAATCCTGTTGTACAATCTAAGCCCTAAACTCGTCTTAGGACTCCGAGGTAGTCGTTTGTTACAACTTAAACCATCACATCTTCAAGGTTATTTGTGTTGATTTCTTCACAGAAATGTAAATCCTAATAAATAAAATAAATTACAGGATGAAACCTCTAAATGATTTCTCTTAAATTGAAGCCAAATAATAGGATAGCTTGGGAAGTCACCGAAGTTCTCATTCGGATCCGCGACATCCTCTAGTGTTTTCTCCTTTGGACTCCAAAACAAAATGTTCTGAATTTGAACCAATCCCCATTCAAACTTCTTAGTCTGATATCTTTGAAATTTCCTTACCATTTGAACTCGTTGAAGGTAATTTTTCTTGATTTTTATCGAGAGTAGTCTTAGGTAACTTCAGTTATCTATGATGTAATTAACTATAGGGGCTTGCCCTTATAGGAAGCATTAGGTAACTTCAGTTATCTATGATGTAATTAACTATAGGGGCTTGCCCTTATAGGAAGCTTTTTTTCCAAACCCAGCACTACCTAAGATGTAATTAACTATAGGGGCTTGCCCTTATAGGAAGCTTTTCCCGAACCCAGGACCTAAGATGTAATTAACTATAGGGGCTTGCCCTTATAGGAAGCTTTTCCCGAACCCAGTAATACAAACCCTATTTAATTCCTTATATTAAATAAGGGAATTTGTCGGCCAATACATTGGTTTCACAGATCAAGATTTAATTAACTATAGGGGCTTGCCCCTATAGGAAGCTTTTCCCGAACCCAGCATAATATAAACCTTAACTATAGGGGCTTGCCCTTATAGGAAGCTTTTCCCGAACCCAGCATAATATAAACCCTAATAATTCCTTATATTAAATAGGGGAATTTGTCGGCCAATACATTGGTTTCGCAAACCAAACGGATTTAACTATAGGGGCTTGCCCTTATAGGAAGCTTTTCCCGAACCCAGCATAATATAAACCCTAATAATTCCTTATATTAAATAGGGGAATTTGTCGGCCAATACATTGGTTTCGCAAACCAAACGGAATCCTTATATTAAATAGGGGAACTTGTCGGCCAATACATTGGTTTCGCAGACCAAACTGATGTCGTAGGGGCTTGCCCTTATAGGAAGCTTTTCCCGAACCCAGCATAATATAAACCCTATTTAATTTTATTATATTAAATAGGGGAATTTGTCGGCTAATACATTGGTTTCGCAGACCAAACGGATGTCACAAAATAGGGGAATTTGTCGGCCAATATATTGGTTTCGCAGACCAAACGGATGTCATGACTTTGCCCTTATAGGAAGCTTTTCCCGAACCCAGCATAATATAAACCCTATTTAATTCCTTATATTGAACAGGGGAACTTGTCGGCCAATATATTGGTTTCGCAGACCAAACGGATGTCATAACTTTCTTTAGGGGAACTTGTCGGCCAACATATTTGGTTCGCAGACCAAACGGATGTCATAACTTTCTTTAGTTTATTTGATCGAGCCTCACCTTCAACTCTTGTGTTCATCCTTCGGGATAGATACAGGATTTGAGGTAAAGCGCTCTTTAATCTAAACTATGAAAATTATGGGGTCAGTTTGACTTCATATTTTTTAAAACTAAATTTTTTTAAAAAACGTCCTTCCGAAGCGGGCAACGGGATTTCAATTCCAATGACCGATAGCTTCTTACGGGCAAACCCCACACCAAAAAATAGTGCCGAGAGCTTCTGGCGACTCCACTGGGGATTAGCTTCTCTCTCCATTTAAGTCAAGAAAAAATATATCTTCATACATCAGTAATGCATTCATGTCCATCATAANTAAAACTAAAATTTTTTAAAAAACGTCCTTCCAAAGCGGGCAATGAGATTTCAATTCCAATGACCGATAGCTTCTTACGGGCAAACCCCACACCAAAAAATAGTGCCGAGAACTTCTGGCGACTCCGCTGGGGATTAGCTTCTCTCTCCATTTAAGTCAAGAAACAATATATCTTCATACATCAGTAATGCATTCATGTCCATCATAAATCAAGATTACATTTATTCCGTTGGCATACTTTACCCATTTCTTTCTTAGGAAAGTACGACAACTCTTTTGAACTTCAGGATCATCTGTTCAACCATCTTTGAACAGAGTGATTCAGAAGACCATTAAAGAACATTCTGATCTTTATATGGGGTTGAACCCCCAATAAGTGTGTAGGTGGACTAGTTCCACTTGGGCATTATGTAAAGTGGATCCCGCACTAGGTCCTAAAATATTGTGATTTTGCAAATTAGACCAAATTGCGACATACTACGCAAAGTTTGTAAATTTTAATCAAATCTTTTTGGAAATTTTGAAATTTTCATTAACCTGGTCTTTAGACTTCCCTTTGTTAGCTTTAGTGTTTGCACTAAAACTACNACCCAATAAGTGTGTAGGTGGACTAGTTCCACTTGGGCATTGTGTAAAGTGGGTCCCGCACTGGGTCCTAAAATATTGTGATTTTGCAAATTAGACCAAATTGCGCCATACTACGCAAAGTTTGTAAATTTTAGTCAAATCTTTTTGGAAAATTTGAAATTTTCATTAACCTGGTCTTTAGACTTCCCTTTGTTAGCTTTAGTGTTTGCACTAAACTACAACACTTTGGCCATATGAACAAACCCCAGCACTTTCTTTTGCAAAGTTGCTGCAATGACCTACCTAAAATTAACATTCACCTGCAACCTGCCAACAAGTCGCGAGGCCCGCAACGTTGCTACTACTATCAAGTTTAGAATTGGANAAACCCCAGCACTTTCTTTTGCAAAGTTGCTGCAATGACCTACCCAACATACATTCACCTGCAACCTGCCAACAAGTCGCGAGGCCCGCAACGTTGCTACTACTATCAAGTTTAGAATAGGATTTGAAGATCTCGAGGTCACCCTCGGGAAGGCTCCTTTGGTTGTTGTGAAAGTGGCTACTCCAGAAGTACAAGAGCCAGCTGCTGAATTTAACTTGAACTCCCTTGATGACTTTCTTGTTCACAAGAAAATCAAGACCTCTGCTACTGTCGCCATAACACCAACAAAGACAGTTTTCCCCGCTACTAAGGGAAAAGAAATCGTGATAATAGAAAATCTGACTGAAGAGTTAGTTGTCTTACCTTCAACTTTCGAAATCAAATCAAGTTCGAATATATTACCGTTGACCCGATCTCAGAGAAGAAACCGCAACAGGAAAGCTCGAAAAGCAATTAAAATTCAGATCCCTGAGAAAATACCTACTGAAGAGGAACCTCATTAAAAAGAAGAAGAATTACCAGAAATCTATCCACTGCTGAGAGGAGGCAAATTCTATCCTCTTATGAATACCGATGGACACGAAAATGTCCAAAAGATTGCCTTACTCTGCCAATCTCTCGTGAACAGAGTAAGAAAAGGAAGAAATTCCATCCCATCTCTCAAGTCAGTACAGTTTTTCAACAATTGGTTGTCAAAGAAGGTTGTTCAGTCCATGAGTTACTCAGACGAATGGGATACACAATATCCCCTCGAATGAAAGAAGGATTCTGAGGGGTATTAAATCCAAACAAAATACATCTGTTTATGTTTCTGTTTGGTCCTGTTTGGGAAATAGATTTGATACTATAGGACATCGACCCATAAAATCAAGATTGGCTCCAAGAATTTCACAAAAATATTTATCTAACACTGTATATGGTATACACAAAGCAGAGCATACTCCTTCTCAACATGTTGATAATTTTGCTAGGACACCTTGTCCTGAACCATCATTATTGAAGAACAAGATGTGGATACCCAAGGTTGTATCACCGTTACAGTCTGAAAAACCTGATCAAGAAATAAAATTAGAATCTGAAGTATTTGATATTATTTCAATTATTGCCACTAAAATGGAAAAGGAAACCCCACAAGGTTCTCCAAGAGCAAGTGATATATCACGAATTGAATAGAAAGTCAAAAAACTTTGAGATGAGATCTATGAGTTAGCTCGAGAACATGGAGTCTCCATAAGTGAAGAAGATGAAGACTTTGATTACAGTGACTATCTTGAAGAAGACTTCATGGATCTCCATGTTGTTGAAACAATAGCTTCTGCATCCTCACGAGATGAAAATGTCGTTGAAGAAATGCAAAGAGCCCTTCTCCAAANCTTTTGAAATCGAATCAAGTTCGAATACTTTACCGTTGACCCGGTCTCAGAGAAGAAATCGCAACAGGAAAGCCAGAAAAGCAATTAAAATTCAGATCCCTGAGAAAATACCTACTGAAGAGGAACCTCATTAAAAAGAAGAAGAATTACCAGAAATCTATCCACTGCTGAGAGGAGGCAAATTCTATCCTCTTATGAATACTGATGGACACGAAAATGTCCAAAAGATTGCTGCTACTCTGCCAATCTCTCATGAACAGAGTAGGAAAAGGAAGAAATTCCATCCCATCTCTCAAGTCAGTACAGTTTTTCAACAATTGGCTGTCAAAGAAGGTTGTTCAGTCTATGAGTTACTCAGATAAATGGGACACACAATATCCCCTCAAATGAAAGAAGAGATTCTGAGGGATATTAAATCCAAACAAAATACATCTGCTCATGTTTCTGTTTGGTCCCGTTTGGGAAATAGATTTGATACTATAGGACATCGACCCACAAAATCAAGATTGGCTCCAAGAATTTCACAAAAATATTTATCTAACACTATATATGGTATACACAAAGCAGAGCATACTCCTTCTCAACATGTTGATAATTTTGCTAGGACACCTTGTCCTGAACCATCATTATTGAAGAACAAGATGTGGATACCCAAGGTTGTATCACCGTTACAGTCTGAAAAACCTGATCAAGAAATAAAATTAGAATCTGAAGTATTTGATATTATTTCAATTATTGCCACTGAAATGAAAAAGGAAACCCCACAAGGTTCTCCAAGAGCAAGTTATATATCACGAATTGAATAAAAAGTCAAAAAACTTCGAGATGAGATCTATGAGTTAGCTCGAGAACATGGAGTCTCCATAAGTAAAAAAACTTCGAGATGAGATCTATGAGTTAGCTCGAGAACATGGAGTCTCCGTAAGTGAAGATTTTGATTACAATGATTATCTTGAAGAAGACTTCATAGATATCCATGTTGTTGAAACAAGAGCTTCTGCATCCTGAATACAGTGACTATCTTGAAGAAGACTTCATGGATATCCATGTTGTTGAAACAAGAGCTTCTTAGTGACTATCTTGAAGAAGAATTCATGGATCTCCATGTTGTTGAAACAAGAGCTTCTGCATCCTCACGAGATGAAAATGTCGTTGAAGAAATGCAAAGAGCCCTTCTCCAAAAAGATGAACATGTCAGTTCATTGGAGAAAAAGATAGAAGAAATGACCGCCACTATGACTGCTATGGCTGTAATCCAAGGTTAGTCACAAATACCGCAGTCAGCATCTCCAGATGTCAATCGACCAGAGGTTATACACATTACAAAAGAAAGAAGAGAAGTAACATCAGCAACTAAAGAAGAGCAACCAAGAAAAGATTCTACATCAACAACCATACTTGAAAAAGATTTCAAACAAAAGGTTGAAGAAGTTCATGACGCTTTAGTACAATCCAAAGGAGGTGCATTAATTCTAAAGGGTAGATCCTACCCAGAGGAATTTGANTCAGCCACTAAATAAGAGCAACCAAGAAAAGATTCTACATCAACAACCTTACCTGAAAAAGATTTCAAACAAATGGTTGAAGAAGTTCGTGACACTTTAGTACAATCCAAAGGAGGTGCATTAATTCTAAAGGGTAGACCCTACCCAGAGGAATTTGACACCATACCCTTTCCTAAGGGTTTTGTGCCTCCGAACTTCAGAATATTCGATGGGACCGAAAATCCCAGACAGCATCTCGCACATTTTAGAGCTAATTGTGGTATCACAAGAAGTAATGAATCCTTGATTTGCCAACAGTTCGTCACCAGTTTAGCAGGAGTTGCCTTTGACTGGTATGTTGATTTGCCCAACGATTCAGTCAAAATATTTACAAAATTGGAACAGTTGTTTGTAAAAAGATTTGCCGGCGCGGAACGTCATGTTTCTATTGGAAAACTCATGATGGAAAAATAAAAATATGGAGAAACTCTGGTAGATTACATTTTGAGGTGGAGAAACCTCAGCATGAAATGTGAACCACAGAGGAAACCCTGGTAGATTATATTTTGAGGTGGAGAAACCTTAGCATGAAATGTGAACCACAACTGGGAACATCATGCAATTGAGATTCTACTCAGAAGCATGCATGGACCAGTATCTTTCATGCTCAAGGGACTCACCATCAAAACCTTCGAGANTTTCAGAATATTCGATGGGTCCGAAAATCCCAGACAGCATCTCGCACATTTTAGAGCTAATTGTGGTATCACAAGAATTAAGGAAGCCTTTCTTTGCCAACAGTTCTTCACCAGTTTAGCAGGAGTTGCCTTTGGCTGGTATGTTGATTTGCCCAACGATTCAGTCAAAATATTTACAAAATTGGAACAGTTGTTTGTAAAAAGATTTGCCGTCGCGGAACGTCATGTTTCTATTGGAAAACTCATAATGGAAAAACAAAAATATGGAGAAACTCTGGTAGATTACATTTTGAGGTGGAGAAACCTCAGCATGAAATGTNTTGATCGAGGCCGGGCGTGGACAAAGAAGAGTCAATACAGTTGTTGAAAAGACTAAGCTGATCATCAACATTAGTGATGAAGACAGTTCTGAAGACGAAATAATGATGACAAAACAAAAGAAACCTCAGTACAGGATCTCCTCAGAAGATGATGAGAAAAGTGAATATGAGACGATGTATGATCGGATAAACCACTATGTGAACACCTTGATGAAAAAAGTGAATATGAGACGATGTATGATCGGATAAATCACTATGTGAACACCTTGAACCTCACGAATATGAGACAATGTACGATCGGATAAACCACTATGTGAACACCTTGAACCTCACTCTGATCTTTTTCAAAAGGTTGAGAGTTTATAGGATAAGGAAGTCCCTTGTGCTAGTTCAAAGCCGATCAAGTTTTACCGTGCTTCTACTCCTGTAAACTCTGAAAATCATGTATCCAAATGAATTAATGGAATTACCTTTTGGTTATTTCTCGCCTTATGTGCAAAAGTTAATTCAACAAGAATGACTTAATGGAATTACCTTTTGGTTATTTCTCGCCTTATGTGCAAAAGTTAATTCAAGTTACCTAAGCAAATGTCAAAAGACAAACTACAATTTTTTGAGAAATTATGGAATGCTAAAAATCGCACTGCACATTTTGGTTATTTCTCGCCTTATGTGCGAAAGTTAATTCAACAGGGAAATTTACCTAAGCAAATTGTCAAAAGACAAACTCTTACGTGCGAAAGTTAATTCAACAAGGAAATTTACCTAAGCAAATGTCAAAAGACAAACTACAATTATTAATTCAACAAGGAAATTTACCTAAGCAAATGTCAAAAGGCAAACTACAATTTTTTGAGAAATTATGGAATGCTAAAAATCGCACTCCAAAAAAAGAGGGTCTCGGATTTGGTACAGTTGGACCAGTCGATGATTCGGAATTTTGCATGGTTATACAACAGAGGGTCTCGGATTTGGTACAGTGGGACCAGTCGATGATTTGGAATTTTGCATGGTTGTTTTTTTTGAAAATTGCCTCGATATAGAGGATGACTCTACCAATCAGCTAGTGAAAGATGCTCCTCCAGAATTTGACTAAGAAATCAAATCAACTATCGATGAACTAAAAGATGTAAATCTTGGGACTGAAGAACATCCCCGACCAACAATTATAAGTTCTCTACTCAATAATGAAGAATCTTCAGAGTTGGTCGAATTGTTAAAAGAATTCAAAGATTGCTTTGCCTAGAGTTATGATGAAATGGTAGGACTGTTAATGGAAGTTGCAGTTCATAAACTCGGGGTAGACAAAGACATAACCCCAATAAAACAAGTCCCAAGGAGAATGCACCTTGAAATTGAATAGCAAGTCATCGTCGAAGTAAAGAAATTGATAAATGCTAATTTCCTACGAGAAGAACAATATCCCACATGGATAGTTAATATTGTTCNATTTTCGGTGAAAATTGCCTCGATATAGAAGATGACTCTACCAATCAGCTAGTGGAAGATGCTCCTCCAAAATTTGAGGAAGAAATCAAATCAACTATCGATGAACTAAAAGAAGTAAATCTTGGAACTGAAGAACATCCCCGACCAACATTTATAAGTTCTTTACTCAACGATGAACTAAGAGAAGTAAATCTCGGGACTGAAGAACATCCCCGACCAACATTTATAAGTTCTTTACTCAATGAAAGAAGCTTCAGAATTGGTTGAATTGTTAACAGAATTTAAAGATTGCTTCGCCTGGAGTTATGAAAATCTTCAGAGTTGGTCGAATTGTTAACAGAATTCAAAGATTGCTTCGCCTAGAGTTATGATGTTCAGAATTGGTCAAATTGTTAACATAATTCAAAGATTGCTTCGCCTGGAGTTATGATGAAATGCCAGGATTATCAAAATTGGTCGAATTGTTAACAGAATTCAAAGATTGTTTCGCCTGGAGTTATGATGAAATGTTGACTGAAGAACATCCCCGACCAACATTTATAAGTTCTCTACTCAATGATGAAGAATCTTCAGGTTGTCTATCCTCGACCAACATTTATAAGTTGTTAACAGAATTTAAAGATTTCTTCACCTGGAGTTATGATGAAATGCCAGGACTATCAATGGAAGTTGCGGTCCATAAACTTGGAATAGACAAAGATANGCTTTCTCGGCATTGGTTAAAAAGGATGCCAAATTTATTTGGGCAGAAAAATGCCAGTAGACTTTTGAGGACGTTAAACAATATTTAATGACACCTCCTGTTTTCGCAGCCCCTATCCCAGGGAGACCTTTGATACTTTATACTGCAGCTTTAGATTACTCGCTCAGAGCTTTACTAGCCCAAGTTAACTACGAGGGCAAAGAAAATGCACTATACTACCTGAGTCGTCGTCTAATACCGACGGAGATAAGGTATTTACCAATTGAGAAGCATTGTCTAGCTTTAATTTTTGCAGCCCAGAAGCTTAGGCATTACATGCTTCCGATTGAGAAGCATTGTCTAGCTTTAATTTTTGCAGCCCAGAAGCTTAGGCATTACATGCTTTCTCAATAAGTGACTTTGATTTCAAGAATTAATCCGTTGCAATACTTAATGACACGACCAACACTCTCTGTGAATTCTGATTTCAAGAATTAATTCGTTGCAATATTTAATGACACAACCAACACTCTCCGGACGTGTAGCAAGATGGTCGATGATATTATTGCAATTCAACATAACTTTTGTTCCCCTGCGTGCTATCAAGGGACAGATACTAGCAGACTTTCTTGCTGCACACCCGTTACCAGCTGGGTCCCCACTCAATGACGAGTTACCAGACGAACAAATTCTACAAACAAATTCCTCTAGTGCACCTTCTTCAGCCAGAAAAGACAAAGGCTTGGGCACAATCATACCAGGCAAAGCAGGAGTTGGTCTGATTTTTATCACTCCAGACAAGGGTATGCTGAGATTCTCGTACCACCTGATAGAGCTTTGCACCAATAATGAAGCAAAATACAAAGCTTTAATTACAGGATTGGAGTTGGCAATCTTAATGGACATAAAAAATATTACCATCTACGGTGACTCCCAACTCATCATTCAACAGATTACTGGACAATACAGAATTTTGAAGTCCAGACTGTTAGAATATTACCAGTACATGATGAAACTGCTGGAGCAGATTCCCAACATGACTTTCTATCAGATTCCTCGGGTAGATAATGCGCATGCCGACGCTCTAGTAAAACTCGTTAAAGAATTGGCATGTCCCCCGGAGGATTCCATAGAAATCACAGTACAGGGTAGACAAGTTCTATCCAAGATTGACATGGAAACCATACATAAACTCGAAAAAGAAGAAGACATAATTAATGCGATTGTAAATATCAACTAAGAGTCGCGAAAGCCATTGATGGAATATTTGCATACTGGAAAGTTGCCAGAGGATAAGTCTGAGGCAAACCAGATTACAAAGAGAGCTTTGTCATACGCTCTCATAAATGGTGTTCTTTATAAGAGATCGTTTGATCAAATGTGGCTACGGTGTTTGAGCAAAACCGAGACACAGGATATTGTCAAAGAAATACATGCCGGATTGTGTGGTGCTCATCAGTCGGGACCAAAGTAGTATATTGTCAAAGAAATACATGTCGGATTGTGTGGTGCTCACCAGTCGGGACCAAAGATGAAAAATGAAAATAAAAAGACTCGGATATTATTGGCCAACAATAATGTCTGACTGTATGGATATAGCAAAAAAATGTCACCAGTGCCAGATACATGAAGTGGTCTTACACCAACCACTGAATGTGCTACACCCAACTATTGCCTCATGGCCATTTGAGTGTTGGGGTACGGACACAGTGGGTCCGATAGATCCTCCATCCTCTAAAGGACATAGATTCATACTTGCAGCGACAGACTACTTCTTTAAATGGGTAGAGGCAGTTCCACTACGAGAGGTTACGGCTCAACATGTCCTACAATTCTTCAAAGACCAAGTCGTTTACCGTTTTGGTGTACCGCGAAGAATTATCTCTAATACGGGAGCTTTCAAGAGCACAAAAATCAACAACTTTGTCAGCAAATAAGGGATAAACTGGAGATACTCCACAATTTATTATCCGAAAGCAAATGGGTTAGCTGAAGCCTACAACAAAACANACTTTTGTTTTATACTTATATCATATTTATTGCATAAAAAACACTTGCATGTTAAAAAACAAAACAAAACCAAAATCAAAACTAAAAATGAAATTTCAAACAAAAAAAATACCTCACGACATTCAAAAATATAAGACAACTCAAAAATTTAATCACAAACATCACAAAAAATATAATTTCAACTAAATTANGCCACAAGTCCAATTAGGCCTAAAATTTGGTTAAGTGTCCTTAAATACACTAATTTTCCCCCTTTAGGGTCTTCACCAACATAATCTTCAAATTAAAAGACAAATGACATTCACCCTATTCTTAGGGATAATCAAGACATCAATATTCACTTAGCATCAGGATATTCAAGATGAATTATTAAGTAATATAATAAATTTTAATTGAACTTAATGCCTTTTACCAAACATTAAGAAGGTTGCATGGACCTGCTCCCTAATCTTAACTTGGTGAATACCTTAGCGATCTATTAAACTTAATATGTTTTACTTAATAATATTATCCTTAAAATNCTAATAAAGTTTAAATGGACCAAAGGTCCTTTACCAGACATTAAGAAGGTTGCATGGACCTGCTCCCTACTCTTAACCTCGTGAATACCATAGGGATCTATTAAACTTATTATGTTTTACTTAATAATATTATCCTTAAAATTTAAGGACCCCCAATACACANCTTTCCAAAACTTTACTTTTCCAGCTCTATATACATAAATGCTTTGACATGCATTTTGAGTTTCAGGTGGTGGAACGAGAAGACTCGTCAGGTACACTTTTACAGTTTTCAGCGTTTTACGGTCTTTCTTGTACTTTTCTACTGCTTTTCTTTTATGCTTGTACCATACTTACTGCATAAAACACTTGCTTGTTAAAAACAAAACAAAACCAAAACTAAAACCAAAAACAAAATTTCAAACAAAAATACCTCACAACATTTCAAAATATAAAATAACTCAAAATTTAATCACAAACATCCAAACTTAGAGCAACAAATAAATAAAAACGTCTCTATCGGAAGATCCAGAACCCCTCGGAGGAGGTAACCTACGGTTGCTAACGAGGCTTCCCACGGTCTAAATGAAATAATGGAACTCATTAAGTTGAGTTTAGTAAATTCATTTGGACTAAGTGATTCCAATAGAAAATATTAGTGCCGGGACGACGAAACCGTGGGATCTTGACCGGTGTCACTTTAATAAACTTTAATATGAGGTGCCGGGACGATGGAACCGTGGGATCTTGACCGGTGTCGCTCTAATCAACTTTAATATGGCTACCGGGACGACGGAACCGTGGGATCTTGACCGGTGTCGCTTTAATCAACTTTAATATGCCCGTGCCGGGACGATGGAACCGTGGGATCTTGACCGGTGTCACTTTAATATGCCCATAATAAAATTTAAAGAACTTTAACTATAGGGGCTGGAACGATGGAACCGTGGGATCTTGACCGGTGTCGCTATAATCAACTTCAACTAAGTTAATAAAGGATGATGAAATCGTGGGATCTTGACCGGTGTCGCTTTAATCAACTTTAATATGCCTTTAAGATGATGGAATCTTGGGATCTTGACCGGTGTCGCTTTAATCAACTTTAATATGCCCATAATAGGACGGAACCGTGGGATCTTGACCGGTGTCGCTTTAATCAACTTTAATATGCCCATAATAAAATGTTGAGTTTAGTAAGTTCATTTGGACTAAGTGATTCCAATAGAAAATAGTGGTGCCGGGACGTGGAACCGTGGGATCTTGGCCGGTGTCGCTTTAATCAACTTTAATATGCCCTCATAAAATTACCGGTGTCGCTCTAATCAACTTTAGTATGCCCATAATAAAATTTAAAAATCGTGAGATCTTGACCGGTGTCGCTTTAATCAACTTTAATATGCCCATAATAAAATTTAAAAACCGTGGGATCTTGACTGATGTCGCTATAATCAACTTCAACTAAGTCAATAAATCATTTTCTGACTTTTCCAAAACATGACACTTCTCTCATCTACTTGATTTGTCATTTTTAAAAGTGAAACTTTGCTGCAACAAGGAACTTGGAGCTTACATGGTGGGCAGCCCGGCCATCTTCAACAGCAAGAGGATCTACAACAACACATCCTTCCTTAGCTTTAAAACAACAAAGTCATAGGAATTCGAGGTTGTTTGACTAGTGCAACATAAATCCTCAAACACATCTTTTATGCATTTGTATAATCCTGTTGTACAATCTAAGCCCTAAACTCGTCTTAGGACTCCGAGGTAGTCGTTTGTTACAACTTAAACCATCACATCTTCAAGGTTATTTGTGTTGATTTCTTCACAGAAATGTAAATCCTAATAAATAAAATAAATTACAGGATGAAACCTCTAAATGATTTCTCTTAAATTGAAGCCAAATAATAGGATAGCTTGGGAAGTCACCGAAGTTCTCCTTCGGA
>JXCR01109212.1:198149-250228 GCA_002079205.1 Phalaenopsis hybrid cultivar
CCCAAAGTAATGTTATCAGAATGGAAAAGAATTTTCAAATGGGTTTGAATTCTGAAGCTGACCTGCACAAAGCCAGTGAAGAATTGTTATTGCAAACCAATTATACAGAATGTTTTATGAAACAAAAAGTTGCAGTAACCAGATTTATTGAGGGAGACAAAAACACAAGCTATTATCATGCTTGTATTAATTTCAGAAGGAAGAATAACATGATCCTTTCCATAAATGATTCTCATGGTAAGGTATTAACTGATGCTGAGAACATTGCCATTGATGCTGTTAATTATTTTCAAAATATCTTTATGGATCAGTCGATTGAGAGAGCTCCTATCAAGGTGGAACTTTTCTCTGATTGCATTGATTATGTTCAAACCTTGGACCTTATTCAGATTCCTATGGAAGGGGAAATTAAAGCTGCATTGGACTCTATTAATGAAAATAAGGTGGTTGGCCCTGATGGCTTTAATGCGAAAGTCTATAAGTCTTTTTGGAATATCATCAGTGGGGAGGTTGTTTATGTTGTTAAAAGCTTCTTTAAGGGTATGGATCCCCTAAGCATTTCACTGCTTCCACTATAACTTTGATTCCCAAAAATTCTAGTAGGATTGGGTGGAGCGACTTCAGACCTATTAGTCTAACAAATGTCCTGTCAAAAGTTATCAGCAAGGTTATTAACAACAGGCTTTAACCTCACCTCCAGCAACTTATTTGTAATAACCAGGTAGCATTTGTGAAAGGGAGACAAATCTCTGATAATATTCTCTTGGCACAAGAGTTGTTGCTGGACCTTGATAGAAAATGTAGAGGCAACAATCTCATTCTTAAATTAGATATCCAGAAAGCTTATGATACTATCAATTGAAATTTTATCTTGGACAGTCTAAATGCTAGGGGTTTCTCTGGAGCCTTTTTAAATTTGGTAAGAAGGTGGCTTTGTATTAACAATCACTCTATCTTAATCAATGGTAAAAGCCATGGGTTCTTCACTGCCTTTAAGGGAATTAAACAAGGAGATCCATTGTCTCCTACAAGCTTCATTTTTGCTATGGATTATCTTTCTAGTCTTCTAAATCAAATGTTTGCTACTTCTCCTCACTTGACATATCAACATTGATCCAACATTTGGGTGAATCATTTGTCATATGCTGATGATATTATTATTTTCTCCAAGGCTACTAAGACTGTTGTGAAGGTTCTTTACCAAGGACTTACACACTTCCAAATCACCTCTGGTATGCATCTTAATGAACAAAAATGTCATTTCTTTACTAGCTCAAACACTCTTCCACAGATTAAGCAATGGATTGCTCAGCATACTGGTTTTAGCAAAGCTTCGCTACCAATGAACGATCTTGGTGTCCAATTAATCAAAGAGAGAACCAAGCAAACTCAATTCAATGGGGTTATTGACCAAATTCAAAAATAGCTGCAATGTTGGACTAATTACTTCCTCTCTAGTGGAGGTAGAATCACCCTCCTTAAAAGTATCCTAACTTCCATTCCTTCTTATGCTCTTCAAATGTTTACCATGAAGAAAGGAACTTAGATAAGGCTGGGCAGAATTTTCAACAAATTTCTATGGGCTAGACAAAAAAAAAATTCCATTGGTTAGCTTGGAATAAACTATGTAAACCCTTAAGTGCTGGAGGTTTAGGCTTTAAAGAATTTCAGAAACTTAGTATCGTCAACCTATGCAAACTATGGATAAAGTTTAGAGCACAAGACAGTCTTTGGGCTATGTTTACGAAGGGAAAGTATTGTAGGATAGTTCATCCTACTATGGCTCAGAAGAAGGTGGGTGATTCCAGGCTATGGACAAAGCTATTGGAGATTAGAATCAAAGCTGAGGATCTGTTTATCTGGGAGCTTGGTGAAGGCCAAGTTAATTTCTGGTTGGATAATTGGGTGTGGAATAGGGAGAGACTACATACCTCCAATCCTAACACAATGACAAAAGTGAACGAATTCTGGACGGATAATCAGTGGAACATCAATTTGTTGGTTTCCATACTAAATAAAGAGCAAATACATTGGGTAAAGAAAAAAAAAATCCTAGGAAAAAAGATAGACTCATTACTAGACAGGCTTCCTCACAAAAAATTTCTGTCTTTATCTTCAATCAGTTATATGAATGGCACCTGTCAAGTGGGGTAAATTGATTTGGGGGAAGTGGCTAACACCTTCCATGTCCTTTTTCTGCTGGAGATTATGGAAATCCTTACTCTCTACTAATGACATTTTGAAGATGAAAGGGCTTAAGGGACCCTCTTGTTGTCATCTGTGCAGTAAAGCTGACGAAAGTCTGGATCATTTGTTCTTCTCTTGTAGTTTCTCCCAAAGGGTTTGGTCTGATATATTAAAACAACTCAATATTGACACTCTAAAAGTCAGCTGGCAATACTTTTTGGGGTGTTGGGTGAAATGGCTAGATGCCAATTTAATAATCTTTCCTTGTCTTGTTGCCTGATTCCTTTGGATGTGCAAGAACCAGTTTAAATATGAAAATAGCAAACCTAAGGTGATGGATGTGGTTATGAATTGTACTTCTTTTTTGCAAAAGATAACAAAATTTCAGAATTTTCCCAATATTTTCCTGAATTGGGGGCCCAGTGTGCAGAAGATGAAAGTGCCTACTTTAGTTCTCTGGAACCCACCTCCTGTAGGGTGGGTGAAAGCCAATACTGATGGAAAAGCTTTTGTAAAGAGGCTGTTGGTGTGGGAGGAATCTTTAGGAACTCTCTAGGGAAGTGCATGTTATACTTTTCCTCTCCAACTTGGGCAATTGATGCACTAGAAATTGAAATGATTGCTGTTTATTGGGCTATCTACCTTGCCAAGCAATGCAACATCATAAAATTGGTAGTTTAGTCAGATTCTCTCAGCTGTATTAAATTACTGAATCAGGAAGAAGCTGCTCCATGGAATGTTGCATAGTGGACTACTAAGATCAAGAGCGTGTTAATCAATGTTGAAGTGATTTTTTAGCATATCTTAAGGGAAGGGAATACTCCTGCACATAGTTTGGCAGCTAGGGGGAAGGAAAATGAAGAGATTGCTGTAGGGACTATATCTTCATGGGGATAGTTTATCCATTCCCTATATTAATTGTAGGGGTTGATTTTTTACATTCACAACTAGATTAGCTTTTGTGTCATTCATAGATATTTCCCACAATTTTGTTTATTTCTTTGTATGATCTAAGTAANCAAATTCCATTGGTTAGCTTGGAATAAAATATGTAAACCCTTAAGTGCTGGAGGTTTAGGCTTTAAAGAATTTCAGCAACTTAGTATCGTCAACCTTTGCAAACTATGGATAAAGTTTAGAGCACAAGACAGTCTTTGGGCTATGTTTATGAAGGGAAAGTATTGTAGGACAGTTCATCCTACTATGGCTTAGAAGAAGGTGGGTGATTCCAGGCTATGGACAAAGCTATTGGAGATTAGAATCAAAGCTGAGGATCTGTTTATCTGGGAGCTTGGTGACGGCCAAGTTAATTTCTGGTTGCATACATTGTCTCATTACTAAATCTTTGCATAGTTTATATAAATAAGGATCATCCCAAAAATATGATTTTACATCATAAATGAAATTCTTTTCCTGTTGTTTTTTCAGCCCATAAGGTAAAATACCACTAACAATATAATTTACAATATCAGCATACCACAATATTTCTCATCCTTTTACAACAAAAAGTTTTTAATCAGGAAAAGTTTCATTAATTTCTCTTTCCAAATAAAGTATTTCTTCTTGTTCTAGCCTAGAAAGATGATCAATAATTTGATTATCTATTATAAAATCAAACACTTGCATAAGAAGTACCTATCTAAATAACCTTGGTTTTGCATCCTTCTTTTGAGTCAAATATTTAATAGCCAAATGGTCAGCTCAAATCAGATGTGACCTAAACTTATCAAAAGCATACACAATGGCTAATAACTCTCTTTCATTGGTGGTGTAATTAATCTGAGCATTATTAAGAGTCTTACTAGCATAGTATATGATTTTAAAAATCATATCCTATCTATGCCCTAAAACAGCTCCAATTGCATAATCACGAGCATCACACATTAATTCAAAAGAATTCTCCCAATCAGGTGAAACAATTTTCGAAGCAGTGATCAATTTTTCCTTTAAAATTTTAAAGGATTTAAGCAATCTTAATTAAAGTCAAATTTTGTATCTTTTTCCAGAAGTTAGCATATAGGTTTAGTAATTTTTGAAAAGTTTTAAATATATCTCCTGTAAAATACAGCATGTTCTAGAAAGCTCCTAACTCCTCTTATTGTAGTAAGTGGAGGTAAGTTTGATTTAACATGTATTTTCACAAGATCTACTTCCAAGTAATTTTTTAAAATTTTATGCCCAAGCATAATTCCTCTTGCAACCATAAATTGACATTTTTTCCAGTTCAATACAAGATTAGTCTTTTCACAACTTTCCAGAACTTTCTCTAAATTATTTAGACATATTTTAAATGAACTTCTAATAAAAAAAAATTGTCCAACAAAACTTCAATCCCTTTTTCAGTTAAATCACTGAAAATTGTCATCATAAATCTTTGAAATGCTGCAGGTGCATTACATAATCTAAAGGGCATTCACCGAAAAGCAAAAATTCCATAAGGACTATTAAATATTATTTTGTCTTGATCATCTAGAGCAATAGGTATTTGATGATAACCTATATATCCATCTAGAAAACAAAAATATTTATGCCCAACCTATCTATCCAACATCTGGTCTAGAATGGGTAAAGGAAAATAATCCTTCCTTGTGGCAGAATTTAATTCTCTATACTCTATGTAGATTCTCCAACTAGTGACTTGTCATGTTGATATTAATTTGTTATGCTCCTTTGTCACTACAGTCACACCTCCTTTCATTGGAACACAGTGAATTGGACTTACCCAAGCATTGTATGAAATAGGATATATTTTTTCATCATTTAACCATTTTGCAATCTCTTTCTTCACAACTTCTTTCATCATACGATTTAATTTTCTTTGAGGATCAGCATTTGGTTCATGTTGATCTTCTAATAAGATTTTATGCATATAAACTGAAGGACTGATCCTTTAATATTAGCTAATGTCCATCCAAAAGGTTTGTTATATTTTTTCATAGTTTCAAAAAACTATTGTTCTTGCGTATTAATTAATTCTTAGGATACTATAATAAGTAATGTAGATAAATTTCCTAAGAATGCATACTTCAAATGTGTAGGAAGTATTTTCAGTTCTAATTCAGGAGATTTCTCAATAGATGAAATCAAATTCTTATTACTATTTGGAGGATCTAACATTTCATATTTTTTCCTAAACATAATCCAAATCCTCTTTACTCACTTCCATAGATTCATCATCAATTTTACCCACATCTTGATATTCCATATATTCCTTTTCAAATTCTCTCTCAAAAGTATTCTTAAAATAATCATGGCATAAATATTGGTTAAAATCCATTCTGATGCATTCAATCTCTTGCCATTTTGTAAGGTGTCGCATTGATTTTGCAGTATTAAATGTAACCTCTTGATCAATAACTCTCATAGTTAGTTCTCCTTTCTGCATATCTATCAAATCTCTTCTAGTGGATAAGAATTTTCTTCCTAAAAAGATAAGAATTTATTTATCTTCCTCCATATCTAATCTAATAAATTCCACAGGAAAGATAAATTTATTGACTTTTACCAAAAAATCTTCTGTAACTCCTTCAGGATAGGTAATCAAAGAATCAACTAACTGAAGAGTTATAGTTGTGGGTGAAATATCTTCTAAGCCCAACCTTTCAAAAATTGATAACGACATAAGATTAATATTGACTTCTAAATTACATAAAGATTTTTCATAAAATAATTCACCAATAGCTAAGGAATTGTAAAACTTCCAGGATTTTTATTTTTTTTAGGAAGCTCTTTATGAATTATAGCGCGAGACTCTTCGTTGAGTACAACAGTCTCATTATCGACAAACTTCCTATTTCTTATTAAGTATATCCTTCATAAACCTTACATAGCTTTACATTTGTTCCAAAGCTTCAACAAATGGAATGGTCATCGTTAATCTACTCAAAATTTCCAAAAATTTCAAAAGTTGATTATCTCTATGTTTTTGCTTCAATCTTTGAGGAAATTGAAGGTAATGGTCTTTCTACAGTGATTTTCAAAGGTTTAATTGGACTTTTTGCTTCAAAATAAAAATCTTCACCAGATTTTTCATTTTCCACCTCATCTTTTTCAAATTAAACTTCTTGTTGAACTCTATTTTCTAGTTCTCTTCCACTTCTCAGTTGAATGGCTTTAATTTTCTCTTTGTTCTGATCTTTAGGATTTACTTCAACATTGCTAGGCAATGTTTCTGGAGGTCTATTTCTAAGTTCGGTAGAAATACATCCCAATTAATTCTCCATGTTTCTGATTATAGCTCCTTGACTTTGTAATTGACTACCTATTTGCAATATTAATTCTTCCATTGATAGTTTTTTCTCCTTTCTCTGCAAATATATTAAGTCATGGGGGGTAATAAAGTTTATAAGGTTTATTCCCTTGATTGTTGCAGTTTCCCAATGGGTTCGCAGTATTGGTTTCCCATTATTACGGATTTGCAGCATTAGAGTTATTGTTACTCCAACAAAAGTTTGAATGATTCTTCCATCTAGGACTATAGTAGTTGGCGTAAGGGTTATTAGAATAATTGTTTATTGCATTTAAAGTCTCATAAGAAGATTTAGATTCTATGATTTGTCCCAATGAGTTTTCCTCAAGCACACGTGTTGCCTGAGAATAATTCATTCCATATTGATTTATCTTCTTTGATATAACAACTATTTGGGCAACTAAAATAGATATTGCATCAGAATCATGAATACTAGCTACTCCTTTAGATTTACCCTTTTAGATGACCATTGAAATTTATTTTCATCCATCTCTTCAATTAATGAATGTGCTTAATCAAATGGTTTTGAAATTAATGATCCACCAGTAGCAGCATCAATTATCAGTCTAAGAGATCCAACCAACTCATAATTAAAAGTTTGAATTGTTAACCAATCTGGAAACACATGGTGTGGACACTTTCTAAGGAGATCTTTAAATCTTTCTCAGGCTTCATAAATTGATTCCCCTTAAAATTGAGAAAAAAGATGTGCTATCATTTCTAAGCTTAGCAATTTTTTAAGGTGAGAAATATTTAGACAAGAATTTTGTGATAAATCTCCCCTTTTCTGATAGATCTAGGTGCTACAGAATTTAACCACATCTTAATTTTATCCTTTAGTGAAAAAAGAAAAAGTCTAAGCCTGACGGCATCATTAGACACTCCATCATATTTAAATGTAGCACACAATTGCAAAAAACTGGTAAGGTGTAAATTAGGATCTTTAGTTGATGTTTCTCCAAACGGATTGTTTTCTACCATTTGGATAATAGCAGGTTTAAGCTCAAATGAATTGGTAGCTACAGCAGGGTTTTGTATACTAAAATTAATTTCAACTGCTGTAGGATTAACATAACCTCTTAAAGCTCTCTGATGATGTTCATTTTCATTGACAACATTTTTTTAAATTTCAAGCCATTTTGATAAAATGATCTTTCCAATTTTAGTGTTTTTAAAATTTTCTAACAGTTCTGTCTAGTTCAAAATTGNGTTGGCGTAAGGGTTATTAGAATAATTGTTTATTGCATTTAAAGTCTCATAAGAAGATTTAGATTCTATGATTTGTCCCAATGAGTTTTCCTCAAGCACACGTGTTGCCTGAGAATAATTCATTCCATATTGATTTATCTTCTTTGATATAACAACTATTTGGGCAGCTAAAATAGATATTGCATCAAAATCATGAATACTAGCTACTCCTTTAGATTTACCCTTTTAGATGACCATTGAAATTTATTTTCATCCATCTCTTCAATTAATGAATGTGCTTAATCAAATGGTTTTGAAATTAATGATCCACCAGCAGCAGCATCAATTATCAATCTAAGAGATCCAACCAACTCATAATAAAAAGTTTGAATTGTTAACCAATCTGGAAACACATGGTGTGGACACTTTCTAAGGAGATCTTTAAATCTTTCTCAGGCTTCATAAATTGATTCCCCTTAAAATTGAGAAAAAAGATGTGCTATCATTTCTAAGCTTAGCAATTTTTGAAGGTGAGAAATATTTAGATAAGAATTTTGTGATAAATCTTCCCATGTTCTGATAGATCTAGGTGCTACAGAATTTAACCACATCTTAATTTTATCCCTTAGTGAAAAAAGAAAAAGTCTAAGCCTGATGGCATCATTAGACACTCCATCATATTTAAATGTAGCACACAATTGCAAAAAACTGGTAAGGTGTAAATTAGGCTCTTTAGTTGATGTTTCTCCAAACAGATTTTTTTCTACATTTGGATAATAGCAGATTTAAGCTCAAATGAATTGGTAGCTACAGCAGGGTTTTGTATACTAAAATGAATTTCAACTGTTGTAGGATTAGCATAACCTCTTAAAGCTCTCTGATGATGTTCATTTTCATTAACAACATTTTTTTAAATTTCAAGCAATTTTGATAAAATGATCTTTCCAATTTTAGTGTTTTTAAAATTTTCTAACAGTTCTGTCTAGTTCAAAATTGTAAGGCACTAATTTTCAGATCATATACTATGCATAAACAAAATAAAGTAAATAAAAATAGGCAAACACACTTAAATAAGAAAATGTTCAAACTAAACTACAACCACTCTTTTATATATTTATTTAAAATAAAATAAATTACTTATTAATACTTTTCATTACTTCTCCAGCAATGGCTCCGAAAACTTGGTGGGAGGCGTAGATTTAGTGTGTAAATTTGCAAATATTTTTTAATATTACAAAATTACACATGNTCACACTTAAATAAGAAAATGTTCAAACTAAACTACAACCACACTTTTATATATTTATTTCAAATAAAATAAATTACTTATTAATACTTTTAATTACTTCTCCAGCAATGGCTCCAAAAACTTGGTGGGAGGCGTAGATTTAGTGTGTAAATTTGCAAATATTTTTTAATATTACAAAATTACACATGGCATATATATAATAAATATGTAATATAAGCCAAAAAAATATCTTTTATGAAAATAGTTTATCTTTTAAAACTCTTTTTAAACTATGAAATTTATATGTATCGCAAAATTAATAGAGGGCTCTAATGGATTCCTAAATATCGATCCCACAAAGAAGTTGGAAAATCCTTTCATTAAGTTTTAAAAAATATTTTTTAATTTAAAAATATATAAATAAAAATAAAGTGTGAGGTTTGAATATTAACTACTAAGGTAAAAGATATATAAAATGCATTTNTAAAAATATTTTTTAATTTAACAATATATAAATAAAAATAAAGTGTGAGGTTTGAATATTAACTACTAAGGTAAAAGATATATAAAATGCATTTGAAAATCAAAGTTAACTAATTAAGAACTAACTTTCAAAAGTAAAATTATGAAAACTAAACAAAACTTTTGTTTTGATGGAAACTTCAAATTTAAGAAAGCATCCTTCTCCTTTACAACGAGTATATGGATTGTGAAGAAATTGAAATCGTTTGAAAATATATATAAAAACTTTTTTGTGCCAAATAGTTGCAATCCTATTCTTTACCCTCTTCCGACTGTTATAAGGAACATTGACTAATCCAGAGTTTGGTCCCTAATTCTGTGGTTAGGCTGATAGGATACCGGCTCCCACTTCAGATCTCCCACTACTCCCTTATTTGAGGGCTAACAATCCTGGAACAGTTTCCAATCAATATGACCAAGTTGGGGATTTTGATCTGTCACTTTAAAATCTCAAATTTTTGTAGCAAAGAAAGTTTAAAAATTTTTGGTAATTTTAATATTTTGACTAAAAAAGAACAAAATTAAAAAGACAACTTGAGTTTTTGTAGAAGAAAAGCACTAAAAATGAAAATATCTTTGTCGTTATCATGAATCAGTAATAAGTATAGGAATTATGTTGTGGAAGTATGCATACTGTGTTGTGCCAAATAGAAGCAATAATATTTTTTACCCATACTAGAGATGCTATAAAGAACATTGGTTAATTTAAAGTTTGAATAGTTCTGAAGACCGGCTATTTACCCTTACTAGAGATGCTATAAAGAATATTGGCTAATTTAAAGTTTGAATAGTTCTGAAGACCGGCTAGGCAAAAGATATCAGCTCTCACTCTAGAGCTCCCTTGATTCCCTCCACCTGGGGGCTAACATCTCGTATCAGAACATAAGAAAATAAATAAAGTTGGGGGTTTTAACTTGTCACTTTAAAGTCCTCTAACTCTACAACCTTTCAATGAATATTTCTCTATTTATTTGCACTCAATCATATGAACTACATTCTGATTCATACAACCTCATGTGATTCTTACCAATTGTTGACTTAGACAATACCAGCCCGGTTCTTACATGTTCTCACAACAAATTTTAACATTATTTCCAAATTTATTTGCACTAAATCATATGAATTACATTCTCATTCATACAACCTCATGTGATTCTTTCCAATTTTGACTGAGACAATACCAGCCTGGTTCTTACATGTTTTCACAACAAATTTTAACATCTGGATTGGCCAAATCAAGAAGTAAATGGTCGGCTCAGTTCTTACATGTTCTCACAACAAATTTTAACATCTGGATTGGTCAAATCAAGAAGTAAATGATCTGATTCTTACATGTTCTCACAACAAATTTTAACATATGGATTGGCCAAATCAAGAAGTAAATGAAACATAGATTTAATCAATATAACTACTTCCAACATTAAGGATTAATACTCTCCACAATTTTCATCCAACACTTAGTTACTTATAATTTTAAGAAGAAATATAAAGAAAACTACTCAGAATCCATGGAGTAAATAAATCCACACTTTAGTTTAAAAGTAGTAATCATTGTCAAACCAACAACAAGTCTCATTTAAAACTAAAAGTAATCTAAAACAGAAGATAAAAACTTATCTCAAGTCCTCCACCAAACTCTTGAAGTTCCTTTGAATCTCATCTCTTTTATAATACTCTGAATATAAAACTAAATAAAAAGGATAAATATGTGGTGCTTAAAAATCTCTCCAACTAACTCCCCAATTTTAGAACTTTCAAAACTTTCCTTGTACTTTCAGGACCCCACACCATTTCGGACCTTTTCAGGATGTCTCAATCTTCCTTCTTTTATAATTCTCCAAAAGTTGCCCTGGTATCTCTTCAAAATATGTCTTGATTCATTGTATTTCCTTAAGAGATGCATCCTTTTGCAATAATTTTTGTCTATGGTGGTTGTAACCACCTATTAAGCCAATAAGTGCCTCAAATCTCTTCAAAATTCGCACAACTGAATTTACTCATCCAATAACTGCCACTGACGCTTAAGCGTGGGGCCTCTGGCATGTAGGCGTGGCCTTCTCTGTTTTACTAGCGCTTAAGCACCGGATCTGGCGCTTAGGCGCCAAAACACTTATGCACATTTTTCACTTATTTGCTCCAAATTTGATTCTTTTTCACTCCTTTAAGCATTTTTCACCTTTTACCTATATCTGAAAGAAAAACACAAAAATATCTTCCATTAAAGCCGAATATCTCAAAATAAGGTATAAAATGTGTCTAAAAATACCATATATTTTAGGCGTATCAAAATCCCCCAAACTTAAAATGTTACTTATCCTCNTTTCTAACATTAAAGATCAATACGCTCTACAATTTACATCCAAAAATTAATTACTTATCACTTTAAGAATAAAGATAAAGAAAACTACTCAGAATCCATGGAGAAAATAAAACCACACTTTAGTTTAAAAGTAAAATCATTGTCAAACAACAAAAAGTCTCATTTAAAACCAAAAGTAGTCTCAAAAAAGAAAGATAAAAACTTAACTCAAGTCCTCCGCCAAACAGTCAAACCAACAACAAGTCTCAATTAAAACCAAAAGTAGTCTCAAAACAGAAACATAAAAACTTATCAACAATAAGTCTCAATTAAAACCAAAAGTAGTCTAAAATAAAAGATAAAACTTATCTCAAATAACGAAGTCACAATTAAAACCAAAAGTAGTTTAAAAAAAAAGATAAAAACTTATCTCAAATCCTCCACCAAACAGAATCTATGGAGAAAACAAAACCACACTTTAGTTTAAAAGAAGAAATCATTGTCAAACCAACACTTGGAGAAAACAAAACCACACTTTAGTTTAAAAGTAGAAATCATTGTCAAACCAACAAGAAGTAAAAACAAAACCACACTTTAGTTTAAAAGTAGAAATCATTGTCAAACCAACAAGAAGTCTCAAATAAAACCAAAAGTAGTCTCAAAATAAAAAGATAAAAACTTATCTCAAGTTCTCCACCAAACTCTTAAAGTTCTTCTGAATCTCTTCTTTTCACAATCACTCAAAATAAAATAGCAAAAAAGATAAAATAAAAGTAAAAGTGGTGCCTAAAAATCTCTCCAAACTAACTCCCCAAATGAGAACTTTCAAAAGTTTTCAATACTTTCAGGACTCTTTTCAAAGTCCTCTCTTCTTTATTTTATAGTTTTCCAAGAGGTGCCTTGGAAACTCTTCAAACTATGTCCAGATTCGATGTATTTCTCAAGAGATGCATCCTTTTGTGACAAATTTTTCTCCATGGTGATTATAAGTACCTATTAAGCAAATGGGTGCCTCAAAAACCTCTTCAAAATTCGTAAAAACTGACTTCACTCGTCTAATAACTGCCACTGGCGCTTAAGCGTGGGACCTCTGGTACTTAAGCGTGGCCTTCTCTGTTAAACCGGTGCTTAAGCACCAAATTTGGCGCTCAGGCGCCAAAACTCCTTTGCACATTTTTCACCTTTTTCCTCTAAATTTGATCCCTTTTCACTCATTTAAGCATTTTTCACCCTTTTTATTTCTATCTGTAAGAAAAACACCAAAAACCTTTCCATTAAAGCGCATTATCTCAAAAATAAGTACAAAAATGTATATAAAAACTCTATATAATTTAGGTGTATCACGCATCTGGCGCCGCTTCGGTACATTTGGCGCCCATCTGGCGCATCATGCGCCAAAATTTGAAACTTTGTTGTTTTAGCTCCAAATTTTGTCTTTTTTGCTACTTTTGCTCCAAATGCCTAAAATTGATATATATGCAACAAAAACATGAAAATACCCTTCTTTAAAGTGCAATATCACCAAAAACAAGCATAAAATATATAATTAAAACAACATATTATTTTGGTGTATCAAAATCCCCCAAACTTAAATGTTAGTTGTCCTCAAGTGCACTTTTACAACATAAAAGCATATGTCTTAGGATAGAGACTGACTTACAACTTCTATACTTTAATTTAGTTAATATAATAGTGAAATTTAAGAAAAAACCTTTTATAAGTAAGATTCAAATTCTAAGTCTAAGAGTATTTAGTAGTCAATTTTAAGATTTCTGAATTTCTATTTATTTCAAGAAGAATTGTAATTTGTCATGTCAAGGATGTTTGAATATTTATATGAAAAAGAACTTTAAGAAAAGTTACTAATAATTCTATTAATAATCCAGTATAAGCTTAGAAAATATAATAGAGTTTTTTCCTTAAGTTGATTCAAGTGATGTCAATTTTTGATTAGGCATTTCTTCAAGCTTCTCCTCACTTATTTTTCTTTACTTTTCTTTTCTTTTTTTTTTCTTTTAGGAACTTTTCAATCTTTTCTTTTCTTTTCCTTTTCAAGTGAGGATAACTATATCTAGATAGCCTTTAATAGTTTTGAACTTCATTATCCTCTTCTCAAAGTCAAAACTCCTTACCTTTCTTCACTTTATAAATTCATATTAGTTTATGTATTTCATAAATTCTTATTCTTTTCTTCTTACATGAATCTCTCAAATTTTTAATACATCAAAAATAAAATTTCCTTTACTTTAAATAAAAAAACATAGTCTTATTTTATTATACCAAATATCTTTAACACTAGAATTAACCTCCATTATTAAAAACTTTTTCCTAAATTTACCATAATATTCATAAACTTAAGTATAGTCATTTAAAGGTTATTCTTAATTTCCCGAGTCATGTTAAAATAATCTTAAAAATATTGTTACTTAAGGATAAATAAAATTTAGTTTACTTATTTTTAAAAGAAAATTTTCTTCCCTCAAAACTTAAGTTTTTTTTTGGTATTTAAAAATGTTCTAGCTTAAAGTTTAGTTGGTGAAAGAAAACAATAAATGCATGAAAGTAAAAACTAACCTTTAGAGGATTTCTCACTGTGAAACTGGGCTCTAGTATACTGCAGATACTAACTTTAAAAATACATATAGGATTTAAAGGATTAAATAAGCATAATATATTCTAAAGAATTTGTTGAGATTTAAGAACAGAAACAAAAACTGAAAAATATTAAAAATGCAAAAATAAAAATAAAAATTTACTGTTAATATTACAATTTCAAGTCCACAGCACAAAAAGAAACTTTTTACCACTACAGCTTCAAATGTCAACCAAATAAAATCCAAACAACATACAAAAAAACAAATAACTTAAGAAAATAAATAAACTAACTTCAGAAAGTATCAATCTTCATCACCTTCCTCATCATCATCTTCCTCTTCCTCTTCTTCTTCTTCTTCTTCTTCTTCATGAATAGGAGCATTTGGAGTAAAATTTGGCCAAGTAGGAAATTTTATATTATATTTACCCCTAAGATACCTCACTATAGCATCCTTAAAAGCTATATCATGTTGAACTTTCCTCTGTTGATACTCATCATTATAAGTATTTCTTACTCCAATCTAATTTTGAATATTTACTATATCCAATTGTTGAATCATGAGTTGGTCCATAATGCTTTCTAATCATGCAGGGACAGAAGTAGATGCCTCTACAGAGTATGTAGAGGGTCTATTTCTTCTTCCACCCCTAGATTCAACAAATGATTCAACTCTCTGAATCATATTCTTCCTAATAGGATTTTATGGCTCTAATATTTTTTCATTTCTATGAGATTCTACTCCTGATTGCTCACAATGAGTGAAAATCAGGGCAGGGTAACCCAAACCACTAGCTGTAGAACTCTTAGCTATGCTCCGTGCATGATGAACTACAAGAGCACCAACATCTATTGCTTTCATGTTCTGGGTGCAATAGTTCAATACAGCTCTATCCTTCATTACATAGGCTAGATGATTTGTTGGTATTAATCTAGAAGAAATGAAGTAGTGTCATACCCTTAAATGACTATTCAACATGGAAGTGGAGAAGTTAACTACCTTATTAATTTTAATCCTCCATTCTCCTCTTCCATCAGTTAGGAAGGAAATCACTTCATCCAGTGATGAATCATTCATCACGAATGCAGCATATTCATCAAAAAATACGTTCCTTAGCCCATAAAAAGTATTGATCCTTTCGGCAGTAAATTTAACTTGCTTACCTCTCATGAGAATGTGATTTTCATTAGTAAATCATAAGTTGGCATAAAACTCCCAAATCATTGGCACAATCGCTGCTGTAGTGAAGTAGCAAAATTGTTCCCAATTTCTGGCAAGAATCAACCTCTCGATCTCGCCACCTGGGTTAGCAAATGCCCTTTCCTAGATCAAGCTTCTCGAATCGATTTGAGTGCTATAACTATGTTGGGCCTTCAAATTAACAAACCTTCATGCATCAAAATCATTCATCCTTCCTCTCTTCACTCGTGGAGCAATTTGAAATTCTACCAAAATTCAAATAAATTCTAAATAAATTACAAAATAAAAAATCTAACTCCAGAAGTAAGATTATTTGCTAAGAAGTAATATTATTTGGTAAGAAACTTTTCATCGTGAGTTTTCTTCAAGATTTTTCATCAAAAAATCTAAATTTTTACATTTTATAATGTATGAAAAATCCATGGTGAAAATAAAAAATTTATATGTTAAAGTGAAGCTCTTACCAAGAGAATATAAAATCTATGATTTTTAGTCTCTGAAATCTTCTCTAGCGCTCTTAATGTGAAGCCTTAGGTCAAAGTTTAGAAGTAGGAGACGACCCTGTTTTTGTTCATTTTTCTCTCTTTTATTTTAAAAGGAGTCTCCAGCTTGTCGATCGTTGTATACTTCCCCCATTCGAATAAATCTCCCTTCTGAACCAGATATCTGATTCGAAGAGGAGAGGAAATAAATAAAAAGGGACATACGACAAAACGACAAACAAGAGAAAACACAAAACGTGGAGAGCCTACGTGCAGTAAACCTCACAAGGATAGGTTAAGAGTGTCCGTCCAAACAAGATCGGGTGAAAGCACCTTAAACCGATATCCGCGAAAGAANTAGAAAACACATGCAAGTGCAGACATGCAATATGATTCAAAAAGCAAAAAAAAATAAGTCAAATCAAAATAATTAACAGGCAGGTGTCGCTGGGTCGGCAACATATCCTAGAAAAGAAAAAGGCGGCCGGAATCCGCATATACATGCCCGGTCCTAATTTTATACATCAATATAAAATGCAGAATTAAGATCAGGGCACGAGCATCTGCTCCTGGTCCCCTCCACGTGGTTCCCACGCCAAACGCCTCGGAACCAGTGCCCGTATCTTATTTCTTCTACAGGACTCTCCTAGACTCTAAAAGTACATAGGAAAATAAAAGACTCAATCCTGCATGAAAACAATGTCAGCGGGAAAGCTCACATGCAAATAACGTATCGTGAGTCATGTCTTAAAAGTGGGGGAGCTAATAGCACCTGCAAGCAAAAATGTCAGAAATCATTACTTGCTCCCCCATAGTGGTATTTGTGTGTGTGCACATGAATAGGCATGACTCCCTGCAGAAAAGCGCCCTAACACACTACCACACATATGCAGCATGCAGACACACCACAAGCACAATGCAGAAGAGAGATACCTGACTAGGGCAACCAATCCATCAAAGAACAATAGTCAGGCATCAAAAAGACTACCTAACACCCTAAATCATAGCCTAGCACACCATCTAACGAAAAGTGTGTCAACCTAGTATCTAAGTGTGGGGTAGGTCTGAGTATAGTATGACTTTGACAGGGTCGTCATATCGGTCCCATCCCAAAGATCCGAAGGATCTAAAGGGTGTCACAAAGAGTTGTGACACGAGTTAAATCTATTAGATCTTTAGCACAGTCATACTCGTGTCAATCCTGATGACTTAACTCGCATTGGTCACCGGGATCAACCTAGCAAGCAATGCTCGTTAAGGCATCGCGACCAGCACGGGGTCACTCTCCTAACGAGTCTGGCTCGCTATCCATGCAAACATGCAAAGGCAAATGCAATCAGTCATGTGACGGAAGTGATGAGTGTACCGTAAGGCAGTGACTCAGAAAAAGGTGGGCATGCTGTGAAGGCAGCGGCCCAAACAAATGAGTGTGTCATGGCGACAATGACCAAAAGGGATGGGCGTGCCGTGTAGGCAGTGGCCCGAAGAAAGGTGTACCGTAGCAGCAGTGACCAAAAGTGATGGGCGTGACGTGGAGGCAATGGCCCGAAGAAAGGTGTACCGTAGCAGCAGTGACCAAAAGTGATGGGCGTGCCTTGGAGGCAGTGGCCCGAAGAAAGGTGTAACGTAGCAGCAGTGACCAAAAGTGACAGGCGTGTCGTGGCGACAGGGGCCCGAAAGATGGGTGTGCCGTGGAGGCAGTGACCCAAAGAAAATGGTGATTCTAGCTAGAGAGAATCACCCAAGTGCAAATGCAAACACATATGGTGCGACATGCAAGCAGGCAAGCATGTGATATAATGCAAAAGCAGACAAAAATGCAGGTGATCGGTCGACCGGGCCGTGGTGGTCGGTCGAACCAAAGTGATACGCTCACCGAGCCGGAGCGGCCTATCAAAGCAAAGTGAAATGCTCGCCGGACCGAGGTGGCTGGTCGGAGCAAAGTGAGATGCTCGTCGGGTCGGGGCGACCAGTCGGAGCGAGGTGAAATGCAATATGCACCAAACAAAAAAATGCAATATGCAACAAACCAACATGCAGATAGCAAACCGGGCTCATGCTAACGACCTCGCCTGGGTGACCTAAGGCTTAGAACCTTGGATATGCGGCACCGCCGCCTCTTGCTTTGGTGAGGAAATGTAGGGAATTTCTCCCCGGATCACCGAGGGGGAAAATCTCCACGACGTCGCAAAATAGGATAGCTACAAAGCTTTTCCCATTTCGCGAACTCCTCCAGAATTTGCAAAGCGAGCAAGCTACAAAGCTTCTCTCGCTTTGCCAAGTCTGACCTCCCAACTTCTCCAAGTAAAGTTGAGGAATCCAAAGCAAGGGGAGTGAGGGACTCTGACCCATCAGGAATTGTGCTAAGGCTCACAATAAAGGGGGACACTTGGCTCTACGGAGGTATTTGGCCACGCACAGGAAGTCCTAACCTAAAGGCTGGCTCTAGGAAATCCAACGATCCATCACACAGGCACGCCGTCACGCCGACGCACGTCGGCGCACGCACCCCGTGTGGGCGATCGAACCCACACGCCTAGACTCCACTATTCCTAAGGCTGGCTAGGAGGTAGAAAGTCTCACTACCGTGACGGTTGCAGACACGTTTCTTTGCTCGCTCCAAGCTCGCCGGCGTCCGATCCATGCTCCAATGTGCCTCGTAAAACGTGCACAAGACAACAAAAAGACATAGGAGGCCTTGAGGGCAAGAGGTATGCAAAGTACCTAGAATAAATGATCAAAGCATATAGAAAAGCACCCAAAATGTACCTTCAAAAAGGAGGGCCGAACGACGCCGGCGAAAGAGGGGAACCCACGAAGATGCCTGCGGGAGGAAGCGTAGACGGAGGCTTTTCCCGCAAGGCAAAAGACCCTCACACCTCCTCTAAAAACAACGTCGCTCGCTGTCCGGCGACGTCGAGGTGTTCCAGCGATGCGTCTGGTCGCCGAGAAGGCGGGACGGCGACGTGTAGAGGCTAGCTCACCGGCGGTGTACANGACGTGTAGAGGCTAGCTCGCCGGCGGTGTACACCGGGAGCAAAGAAAATGCGGAGGAGATCCCAAAATTTGAAGCACTCCTCGCTGATTTTGCTTTGGCATAAATGTGACGCCGAGGAGCCAAAAGGCCGGCTAAGAGGAAGAGGTCCGGCGAATGACCGGATCTCGGCGTCGGAGTTAGAGGAGGAGCCGACGGATCTGCTTGCAGCTGGCCAAGAATAGAAGAAAAAGAAAAGGAAGAAGGTGAGGTGGCTGACCGAAAGGGGAATAAACCGGCAAGGAGGAGCTCCGACGGAGAAGGAGGCAACGCCGGCGTTTGCCTGCGAGGAGTGCCGGCGGCATGCAAGGGAGCATCGAGATAGCTGTCTTGCATAAACATGAGGGAGAAGACGGAGCAGAGGATGGCTGGCGGCTTGAGGAGCTCCGGCGGATGGCTCTTGGAGCATGGTCGACGGTGAGCTTCGCCGGTGAGGAGCACGGCGCGACGGTTTGCGAACTAGGGTTTGCAAAGAAGTGGGCGGCGGGTGTCGCGATGGATAAGGGAGAGAAGGTGAGATGCGTAAGCTATATATTATATCGATAATATATATATATATGTATATAATATTATATTATATTATATTATAATAATAATATTTATATTAATATAATTATCAATCACGTATTCTTCACCCGTATACCTTCTCGCGGCAAAGTGGATGTCCTTCTTGGCTAAAATCGATGTTTCGGACGCGTTGGCGCAGTCCGTTTCATCGTACGGGGTCGTTTGGGCCACTTTTTTGACTATCGTGCCCAAAACGATAATTCAGACAATTTAACCCCGCCCGCGAAGCCGTAGCTAAGTGGACGTCCTCCGTAAGCGAAATCAATATTCCGGACACACTAGTGGGGTCCGTTTCAACATCCGGGGTCATCTGGACCACTTCGTCAAGTGATTGACCCAATTTGAGCCAAAATCGCGCGTGACGCGCCACATAATATATTTCGCCCCGATCGGACTCGTCCAACGTGCCAGATGCCGACTGGCCTTTCATCTGAGTTAAAGCCATAGCCTAGCAGAATGACCCTGGCTACTTGCCCCCTCAACACGCGCCAAAAGGTCTCGAGTGAGTGCCTCGAGCCATCGGATGTCACGGACAGACCGTAAACTGTCCTGAGTCATGCAAGTGGACAACCTACACTCGTGACATCAAAAATTGATGCCAACAAACCCAAGCAGTAAATATGGAGTTTTATTGTACAATTTTGCAGTTTTTTAGGCAATCTGACATTTTTGGTAATTTGGAGCATCATGCGCCAACTCTCTATAATCAAGCGCATCATGCGGCAATCTGGCACATCTTGCACCAATGCCTTAATTTTTTAGAGTTCATTTTCTACAAAAATATGCTTCGTACCACTTTAAGTCTACCTCTAATTAACTCAAATAAACTTTTATAAGCATAATTAAACATTACTCCAACATCTATCTTTCACAAAAAACACAAAACTCACTTTTATATATATAATTCGTGCTATTATAAACTAACATTTACCAAGCCAACAAACATCTATTTTAGTGTTTAAAGCAAACCAAAACATCCTAACACTGAAATCTAAACATCAAAATTCTAAATACAAATATCAATATAGTTCAACAATAAAAGTAAATGCAATCCAAGATAACAAACAACTAGAACAAACAGTACTAAATTAAACGTTTTGTGCATAGATTAAGTTCAAACATCTTCTTCACTCTCGTCCTCCTGGATGTCTCCCATAGATTAGTAGTGCACATACAAGTTGTAGAAACGTCGAAAAGGAAACTTATTAGTCCAATCCTCCCCAATCCAAGCATGTTTCTTGAACATACATACCAAGCCATCTTCAATACGACAAGTATGCTCATAATGTTCTTTAAGTCTCCAATCCCTGTAATCCAAAATTTTCAGAAATATTCCCAATTGCATGCATAATATTCTATACCTCTTTTTCTATCTTCTTAACCCTTTCCAAAAGTGCATTACAACTGAATTAAGGTTGAATAGGTGATGAATTATGGGATTCCTGATCCATTAGTACATTCATATCATTTTCATCTCCCATTCCAATACAGTTACAATAGACTTCTCAATCCATCGGCTTACAAGGAAGAATCACTTTTCCCAACTCTTGTAATGTTCTTGCGATTGACCGCATAGTAGGAAAATAATGGATGGATGTCCAAGTCCGGTTGCAGAACCATTCACAATCAAACCCAAAACCGATTTCACAATGATTGCTTCAATATTAATAGGTTTTTTGTTTGAATACAGTAATCTAAAATAACACTCTCCACAGTTACCTTACTGATTTTCATAGTAGGTAGTAATTTTGATGCAATAAAGAAATATCATGCCTTAGATGCAGGATTTAACAACGATGACAAAAAACTTACATTTCCATCATCTCTAGCCTCTCAATTTGCATCTTCATCCGTAAGATACTGATCGAGTTCATTCATATTATCTCTCATAGGGGTAAAATTTGTGTATTGGTAGATAAGCACATTTTCAATCATAAACATCTTGTTTATTCTTGAAGGAGTGAATTGCATAAACCAGTCTCACACATAGACAATTCTTTGGTTGATTCCAAGAAGATTTGAGTAAAACTCTTTGACCAAAGGGACGACTACTGCGATAATAGTGTAACAAAGCACTTCCCAACTTCTTTGCTCAATAAGCTCTTCAACTCAAGCATTTGGTGTAATAAATCTCTGATTCACAAACCCCCTTTCTTTGATTAGCCTCTTCTTCACTAGAACACGATCACGCAACTTCTGCGCATCAAAACTGACAAACTTTCAACTGTTGAAAAATCCAAAATATAGCAGAATTTTTAGAGTGGAACGCCACTGGAATTGAAATTTAATCACTCCTCCCCGTTTTCCCCACTAAAATGGACTTTGGAATCAATTTTTAGGAGTTATAAGGAGAATAACCAGCTAAAAATCTCCTTTTGAAACTTTTTAAGTCATTTTCGTCACCATGGCGAATCATGTGCTGATTCTGACACTTCATGCGTGATACATCTAAAATATATAATACTTTTAGACACATTTTTATACCTATTTTTGAGATATTGCGCTTTAATGGAAGGTATTTGTATGTTTTTCTTTCAGATACAAGTAAAAAAGGTGAAAAATGCTAAAATGAGTAAAAAAGGATCAAATTTAGAGTAAGAATGTAAAAGTAGTGCAAATGTCTTTTGGCGCCTAAGCGCCAGATCCGACGCTTAAGTGCTGGTGAAACAGAGATGGCCACGCCTAAGCTTCAGAGGTCTGGTGCTTAAGCACCAGAGGCAATTATTTGACGGGTTAATTCATTTTACCAAATTTTAAAGAGACATTTGAGGCACCTATTGACTAAAGAGGGTGGTTTTGACCACTAGAAATGAAAATATGATTAAAAGACTTGTGAAAGGAGGCAACCCTTAGAAATACACAGAATTAGAACAGATTTTGAAGATATACCAAGACACCTCTTGGAAAATTATAAAAGAAGGAAGTTGAGATAAAAATGGGGGGAGTCCTGAGAAGTTCTTATAGTTCGTGAAGAAACTTTTAAAGAAATTTTTTAGGCACCACAAATTTACTTTTTTTTCTTTTTATTTTTAATTTTATTGTGAGAGTTAAAGAGTGTTGTAAGACAAAGAGATTCAAAAGAACTTCAAGAGTTTGGTGGAGGATTTGAGAGAAGTTTTTATCTTTGTTTTTAAACTACTTTTGGTTTTAATCGAAACTTCTTTTTGGTTTGACAATGATTTTTAAACTAAAGTGTGGTTTTATTATCTCCATGAATTCTGAGTAGGTTTATTTATTTTTATCCTTAAAATGATAAGTAATTAAAGTGTAGGATGGAAGTTGTGGAGCGTATTAATCTTTAATGTTGGAAGAGGTTGTGATGATTTAATTCCATGTAGTTCATTTACTTCCTGATATGACCCATCTAGATGTTAAAATTTTTTCTGAGAACATATAAGAATGGGGATGGTATTGTCTCAGTCAACAATTGGAAAGAATCACATGAGGTTGTATGAATGAGAATGAATTTTTGTGAGAACATGTAAGAATCTGGCTAGTATTGTCTCAGTCAACAATTGGAAAGAATCACATGAGGTTGTATGAATGAGAATGTACTGGACTGGTATTGTCTCAGTCAATAATTGGAAAGAATCACATGAGGTTGTATGAATGAGAATGTATTCATACGATTTAGTGCAAATAAATAGGGAAATAATCTTTAAAGGGTGTAGAGTTAGAGGACTTTAGAGTGACAGGGTAAAGCCCCCAACTTGGTTTATTGTTTTAGGTTCTGATACGAGATGTTAGCCCCCAGATGGATGGAATCAAGGGAACTCTAGAATGAGAGCTGGTATCTTCCTTGCCTAGCCGGTCTTCATAACTATTCAAAAATTAAATTAGCCAATGTTCTTTATAGCATCTCTAGTGAGGGTAAAGAATAATATTGCTCCTATTTGGCACAACACAATTTGAATACTTCCACAACAAAATTCCTATACTTATTACTGATTCATCATAAGGAGAAAGTTCTTTCATATTCAGTGCTTTTATTTTACATACTTGAGTTATATTTAGAAGTTGTTTATGTTTTGTCAAAATATCAAAAATAACAAAAAGAATTGAATTTTAATTGCTGTAAAAATATCTATAGTTTTAAGTAATTAGTTTTTTGAAATAAAAAGTTTATTTTTTAGAAGTACATATCGTGAACACTCCCTGGGGGTTCGATATTCGAGGCTTATTCAAAAAGTCCTATATTACTTGATAACGATACACATACTTGCGTAGTATCCTAATATATATACAAATTAAGAAGTTAAATTCTTATTTTTTCAGGATCAATTTTTTAGTGATGTTGAAAAATAGGAAAGATTAGTGAAGAATATAATTTCATACATTGTTATAATGATGAATATAAACAGTCGAAATCAAGTTTTTGGAGCCGTTACTGGGGAGACTGATTAAAAGAAAATTTCTATTTTAGAAAGTCTTATTTAAACTTTAAGAGTTATTGTAGGAATATCTTATTATAGTATTTTGTTTTTCTGTGTGTTTTATTTTATTTTATTTTACTTTATGTTAGTGTATGCGTAGTTCAGGTTCTGAATGACTAGTGCCCTACGACTTTGACTTAGAAAGAACTGTTAAGAAAATCAAAAAGGCAAAAAAATTAAAATTTTTGAAAAATCTAAAAAAATTATAGAAATGACAAACCAAAATGATCAAAATGTTGAAATTCATCAATAATTTAGACCTTTACGAGATTATGTCAACCCTACGATAGATGAACTTCATTGTAGTTTTTAAAAACATACTGTAGTGGCTAATTCATTTGAACTTAAACCTGTTATTATCCAAATGGTATCAAATAATTAGTTTGGGGGATCACCAACTGAAGATCAAAAATTACATCTTGCCAATTTTTTAGGATTGTGCACTCCATTTAAATATGAGATGTGGTTGAATTTTTTAGCACCTGGATATATCAGAACTTGGGGTGATTTAGCACAAAATTCTTTACTAATTATTTTCCACTATAAAAAACTGCGAAGTGTAGAAATGATATTACATCTTTTAATCAGTTTGAAGGGGAATATATTTATGAAGCATGGAAATGATTTAAAGAACTCTTTAAAAAGTGTCCACACCATCTTATACCAGATTGGTTAATAATTCAAACTTTTTATATTGGATTAGTTGGGTCTCTTAGATCTATTATCGATGTTGCTGCTAGTGGTTCATTGTTATCAAAATCATTTCATGATGCTTATGCTTTAATTGAAGAAATGGCTACCAATAATTTTCAGTGGTCTTCTAAGAGGGTAAATCCTCAGAAAGTAGCCAATATTCATGAATCTGATGCTTTTATTATGTTAGCAAATCAAATTGTTGAAATTTCAAGGAAGTTAGACCACTTTGGAATGATTTTTTTCTCAACCAATTTATATGATTGAAGAGAATTCATTAGGCCAAATGGTAGATTCTCAAGCATCATTAGAAACTTTGAATGTCATAAATAATAATAATAATCCATATTCAAAATATTAAAACCCAGGTTGGAAGAATCATCCCAACTTTAATTGAAATAATACTACAAGTGGTAATAATCAGTAATGGGGGAACAATCAAGTAAACTCATTGAGAAACTAGAACAACCAAGGGAATAATAGTTATAGATCTACTTATCCTCTAGTTTTCAATAGTAATCCACAAATTAAGTAGAAGAAGTTGTTTATAGAAGAAGTGGTGTTACAAATGGGAAATCAATTACAAAGTCAAGGAGCTACAATTAAAAAATTAAGAATTAAAATGAACAAATCACAAATTCATTAAGTTATAGATCCTAAGGAACACTTCCTAGTAATACTGAAACAAATCCAAAAGACCAGAATAAAGAGCAAGTAAAAGTCGTTCAACTTAGAAGCGGAAGAGAGTTGAAAGGTAGGGTTCAAAAAGAAACTGAAGTAGAGAGAGAAGAAACTGAAGAATCAAAAGAGGACCAGAAGAGAGTTGGAAGGTAGGGTTCAAAAAGAAACTGAAGTAGACAGAGAAAAAATTAAAAAATCAAAAGAGGATGCTCAAAAAGATTCTAAAAGACCTATTTCTCTGTTGAAAATTGATTTGGAAAAACCACCACCTCCATTTCCTTAAAGTCTTCATCAATAGAAGTTGGATAAACAATTTTCAAAATTTCTGGAAATTTTTAAGAAGCTTACAATTAATATTCCATTTGTTGATGCCTTAAAACAAAAGCCAAGCTATGTAAAGTTTACGAAGGATTTTCTCAACAGGAAAAGGAAGTTTGAAGATAATGAGACTTTTGCACTTAGTGAGGAGTGTAGTGCTATAATTCTGGAAAGCTTCCTGAAAAGCTTAAAGATCCTGGTAGCTTTACAATTCCATGTGCAATAGGAGACATTTAATGGGAAAGCTTTATGTGATAGCATTAACCTTATGTCATTATCAATATTGAACATATTGTGATTAGAAGAAATAACCTCTACTATTGTAACTCTGTAGTTAGCAGATCGTTCGATAACGTACCCTAAAGGAGTTATAGAAGATATCCTAGTGAAAGTGGATCAATTTATCTTTCATATTGATTTCATTGTGTTGGATGTGGAGGAAGATAAAGACATGCCTATCATTTTAGGGAGACGTTTCCTAGTCATAGGAAGAGCAATGATAGATGTGCAAAAAGGGGAACTAACTACTCCAGAACTTGAGTTGAAATTACTTCCTAGTCATTTAAAATATGTCTTTTTATGTGATTCCTCTACTTTACCAGTTATAGTTTCCTCAAAGTTAACAATGGAAAATAAAAGAAAGAATGATGAAAATTATGAAATTTTTTTAGAAAGCCTTTGGATGGATAATAGATAATATTAAAGGAATCAGTCCTTAAATTTGTATGTATAGAATTCATATAGAAGAGAACTGTAAACCCAGGATTGATCCTCAAAGGAGATTGAATCCTGATATGAAAGAAGTTGTAAAGTAAGAAATTTTAAAGTGGTTAGATGTTGGAATTATCTACCTTGTTTCAGATAGAACATGGGTTAGTCAAATTCACTGCATTCCTGAGAAAGGAGGAGTAACTGTGATTGTGAAAGAACATAGTGAATCAATACCGACTAAACAAGTCACAAGGTGGCAAATATGAATTAATTATAGAAAATTAATTCTTGTCATTAGCAAAGATCATTTTCCATTACCCTTTCTAGATCAAATGTTGGATAGATTAACCAGGAATAAATACTTTTATTTTCTAGATTGATATACTGGTTATCACCAAATATAAATAACTCCTGAGGATCAATATAAATAAGCGTTTACGAGTCCTTATGGTACATTTTCTCTTACAAGAATGCCCTTTGGTTTATGTGATGCCCTACTACATTTCAAATATGTATGATGCAAAATTATTTGTGATTTAATTAAAAAAGGGATTGAAGTGTTTATGAATGATTTTTTAGTGTTTGAAACTTCATTTAACTCATGTTTATAACATTTATCAAAAGTTCTTAAGTGTTGTGAAGAAACAAATTTAGTCCTTAATTGGGAAAAATGCCAATTTATGGTAACATGAGGAATTGTATTAGGACATCAAATATCAGAAAATGGTATAGAAGTAGATCTTACTAAAATTCAAGTGATACCTAATTTAACTTATCCAAAAAATTTAAGAGAAATTAAGAGTTTTTTTAGGACATGCTAGATTCTATAGATGATATATTAAAGACTTTTCAGAAATTGTTAAGCTTATATGCCATTTACTGGAGAAAGATGCAATTTTTAATTTTAATGAAGAGTGCCTAAAAGCTTTTGAGTTTTTAATTGAAAAATTAATCACTGCACCAATTATAGTTTCACCATATTGGGGAAAACCTTTTTAACGGATTTGTGATGCCAATGGTTATGCTATTGGAGTTATTTTAGGACAAAGATATGATAAAATTTTCAAAGTAATTTACTATGCTAGTAAAACTCTTATAGAAACCCAAATTAATTATACAAAAACTAAAAAAGAGTTATTAGCAATAGTATTGCCTTTGATAAATTTAGATCATATTTAATTGGAACTCATTGTGTAGTGCATACAAATCATTTTGCTATTAAGTACTTAATGTAAAAGAAGGATGCTAAATCTAGGCTTATAAGATGGATTCTTTTTTTTGCAAGAATTTGATTTTCAAAATAGTAGATTTGAAGGGGACTAAAAATCAAATTTTTGAACATTTGTTCATACTTGAGTTAGAAAAATCACTCTATTTTGAAAAATAAATTAATGAACATTTTCCAGATGAAAAATTGTTCAATATTAATGAGTGACGTATTACATTATATGCTAACATTATGAACTTTCTTGTAAGTGATATTGTACCTTATGGAATCAAATACCAATAGAAGAGGAAATTTATACCTGAAGCTAAGACTTATCTTTGGATGACCCATTTTTATATAAAGAAGGAAAGGATCTGATTACGCGAAGATGTGTACCTTTAGAAGAAACTTATGAAATTATCCAAAACTGTCATAATTTTGATTTTGGGGGACATTTTAGTGTTGATAAAATAGCATGCAAAATTTTACAATCTGGATTTTATTAGCTTACTATCTTTAGAGATGTTAATGTTTATAGCAAAACTCGTGATAGATGTCAACGAGTATGCAATATTTCTAAGAGAAATGAGATGCCCCTCAATTAATGTTAGAAGTTAAAATATTTGATGTTTGGGGATTGGATTTCATGGGACCATTTATACCATCTTTCAAAAATTTATATATACTGTTAGTAGTGGACTATGCATCTAAATGGATTAAAGCTATTGCCTTATCTGGATGTGATGCTCAAAGTGTTGTAAAATTTTTGAAAACAAACATATTTTGTAGATTTGGGATGCTAAGAGTTATCATAACTGATGAGGGAAGTCATTTCAGAAACGCCATAATGGATAAATTATTAAATAAATATCATATAAAATATAGAATTGTTACTGCTTATCATCCTCAGACAAGTGGTTTGACTGAATTATCCAATCAAGACATTAAAAGAACTATAGAAAAATCTGTGCATCCAACAAAAATGATATTATCAGTTAAGCTTGACTATGCTTAATGGGCTTATAGGACTGCATACAAAACTCCAGTAGTAATGTCCCCATATAGGTTAATATTTAGGAAAGCTTGTCATTTACCAGTTGAACTTGAGCATAAAGCACATTGGGTCATTAAAGAGTTCAATTATAACTTGAAAGATGCTGGTGAGAAAACATTATTACAATTAAATGAGCTTGAAGAGATAAGGAATGAGTCTTATGAGAGTGCTAAGTTTTACAAAGAAAAGATGAAGATGTGGCATGATTGAAGGATTCTTACTAAAATTTTTCAGCCAGGGTAATAAGTTTTGCTATATAATGCAAGGTTAAGATTATTTCTAGGCAAACAGTGGATGGGCCCATTTGTTGTGATGAAAGTTTATCCTTATGGAGCTATAGATATCAAAGATCCTAAAATTGAGAAAGTATTGAAAGTGACTGGTCATAGACTAAAACCTTATTATTTAGGGGATTAGCATAAATTTAATAATCGAATGATGTTGGGTCAACCAGAATAAGAACTTGTTACATCGGGCTGAGGATTTAAAACCATGCGCTTTGTGGGAAGCAACCCATAGTTATCAGTGTGTTATTCGCTTGGATTATTGTTTGTGTGTGATTAAGAAAATTTTGGATAGTATTTTTTAGACTATTATGTGTTATTATTGATTTTAAGACTTTATTTAGTGATCTAAACATGCTAGAATGAGTATTTGGATGTTAAGTTGACTGGTGCAAAATTAAGCATTGGCATTTATACGCCAATATTCGGCGCTTAAGCGCGGATGTTAAAAATCATGCGTGAAATTCAATTTCTAAAAGCTTTAACCGTCAATTAGTTAAGTTAAACATTTCATGGCAATTTTAGAACGTGCCTAGAAGTTATTTGAAGGATTTAGGCCTATAAATAGAAGATTTTTATGATGGAATTTCACTCCATAATCATTTTTAGCCCAAAAAGTCTAACAAAAAGAGAGGTTTAAAGAAAAGGTCTTCATGGTAGATGGATATGAAGAAAAACGAAGAGGTCATGAGGAAGAAATTCTTTAGTCAAAGTGCATAGGAGATGTATAACAGTTTCTTAGTCATTAGTATTGAAGGAATAGTGAAAAAGATCAATAAAATCAATACTAGCGTGCCTTTACTTTAGACAAAGGAAAATGAAGTAATGCACTTCTAGAGCATATTGGATGGCAATTAAAAATGTAATTTAGCCATACTAGTTTAATAGAGGAAGCGGATAAGGCGATGTATCCTAAGCAGAAATGGATTGAAGAAGATTGTATCAAAGCTCGTCACCACCGTCCGTTTTATCAACTCTATATCTCGAATGCCCAAGGAGAGACTAATGAAAGACAGGAATTTGTGCCAACAAATGAAGAATGGAACTAAGTTCAGTGTTAGAGTTTGTTTTTTAGGAGTCGTTATTTTTATGTGTTAGTGTTAAATCTTGTTTTTATTGTTTATGTCTTTTATATGTTTAATTAAGTATGTTTTTTTAATGCTTGTATTTTGGAAAATTTTCTCATTCGAGACTCTTTGAAATGAGAATTATGTGTTGAATGTTGCTTACAATAGTTCGTAAATGAATATATGTGTTTGTTTGTGTGAAAATTTGTGTTATTTTAGCCTCAAATCGAATTAGTTATATTAGAGAATTTTGAGAGAGAGGAGAGTTAGAGGAGAAGAAAATAGTCATTTAAGTAATGTATGATCATATAGGGTTGGTATACTTAGGCTAATAGTGCATTTTACTTAAGTTAAAAAATATCAATAAGTGTGAACTAGGCCTAAGCGACACATTCTTGCACTTTAGCGTGATGTAACCCGAGAGGTAGGCTCCTAAGCGCCACTTATCTGCGCTTAAGCTCCGGTTCACAAAATCTGATTTGTGAACGGTGAAAGTGAAAAATAACCCAAAAATTGCCATTTTTACTCTTGTCGTTGTCTTCTTCCTCTCGAGTTAGCGATTTTGAAGTTAGGGCAAACCTTTTCATGGAGATTTCTTGGTGGATTTGAGCCAAATTTGCTAGATTTGGATTTCTTAAGGTAAGAGCTTCACTTCTATGTAAAAATTTTGGATTTTCACCATGTATTTTGAGTACATTTGGAGAAGCCTGAAAATCACTATTCATGGTGAAAAGTGAAGAAAATTCTATAGAAATTGCATATAAAGAGTAGTTTATGCTTAGATGAGCTGAGTTTAGTAGATTAGACTTCATTTTTTATGTTATTGTGGAATTTTGTGAAATTTGTAGAATGACCCCAAGAATGAAGAGGAGTAAGGAATAGATATAGTGACGCTCTACAGTCATGAAAATTGACTCCTGAGAGGTGTTTTAAAAATCCAAGTGGATCCGTGGAAAATTTGATCGTTTACTGACAATGGGAATGATTCTGTTGTTTTTCTGTTGTGGCTGTGATATCTGTAGTATGGGAGTTTTATGCAAACCTTTCTGAGGCGGAATAGGATCGAGTCATGGTCAAAGGCAAATTGATGCCTTTTTCACTAGAGGTAATCAATATCTTTTATCATTTATCGCCTGATACATTATGTTTTTATGCAAACTATAGTCCGACTGAGGCGGAACTGGATGAGAATATTTCATATTTGACTGTTGGAAGGGGACTCTGAAAAATAACAAATAAGAGGAGAGTCAACTTTTCCACTTCAAAGTTAAGTGCACCATCAAAGGTGTGGCACTATTTTATTTCAGTTCGTCTATTACCGACGAATCATCTTAGTGAAGTTACGAGGGAGAGAGTGACATTGAATTATTGTATTCAGGAAGACAAGCTTATCAATATTGAAGCTTTGATTTATCAGGCTATCATCTGTTCTGCCACTACCGCTACTACTACAGGTCTGGGATTTGCTTCCTTGATCTTTTCTTTGTGTGAGAAGGCTGGTGTGAGAAATGATAGCTAGGAAGAAGTGTTGTTGCCTCTAAAGCAAATTATAACTGTAAATGTGAAATCGTATTCTGAGCACTTTATTTTTGGTTGGAGAGGAGGATTTTTGAGAAGTTATGAAATGTCAATGTCTGTTGCAGCCGCCTTTGCAGCTTCTACATCGAGACCATCTACCTCGCGAGCATCTACTTCTAGAGGTGAGTCTACTGAAACTCAGGATCAATTATTACAAAGGATGATGGATAATATTAATTATACCGCATATAAGGTTCAAAATCTAAGGCATTTTGTAGAACATATTGATGGGTATGCTAGAAGGCATAGTGATTATGAGGAGAAATTTCACTCATCTTTGGAAAACCTCATTAGAGGTAACCGAGTGGAATTTCCTTCATATCCAAGATACCCTGACTATGTGCCTACAGATGTCTGGAACACTAGTAATTCAGATGATGAGAAGGAGGACTAAGTTATTTCTATATTTGTAATATGTGATCGAATACGTGGTGTGAACTTGAGACATTTGAATTTATGTACTTGTTTGGACTATGTGATGTGTTGGATTTTTTTGGTTTAATTGTTATAGTGATGTTTGTGTTTTGTTAGTATTTTATTTTAAATTCTAGGGAAGTAGTTGTTGTTGTGTGTTGAGTAATGTGTTTTAGTTAGTCAGGATTGAACTTATTTCTATGCCTTTTGAAAAGTTGAAAATCTTGCTAGCTTTAATTTTAAACTTTAATTTCAGAAAATTGCTACCATGTATTTCTCTTTTATCTTGTTAGTGTGTTTGTTTTTACATTTATACTATGCAATCAAAGTTAGTGTGTTTGTTTGTTTTTATGTTTGTATCCACTACTTAGAAGTCTAGTGAATTTCTACATGTTGAATTAAACTTAAAATGATAGAAAATTGATCAAAAATTAATTTTACTCCTGTTTTTAGTTTTATACTTGTATAATTAGGGTATAAAAAATCTTGTAAGCATGTTATTTCAATTTTTATTCGTGCTTATATGTATCTGCTGCTAAACAATTTAATCTTGTTAAAAATTGAAGTTTAAGAGGGAATGAAAAATATTTTCAAAACTTGAATTTTATTTGTTCTCAAATGTGCTACAAGTGAATTTTGAAATTTAAAAAAAATGATTATGTATATGAAGTTATATTAGGGAAGTAAAATTTGATTTTATAAATGAGGAAAGAAAATGTTCATGTGTATGAAGTTATATTAAGGAAGTAAAATTAGATTATAGAAAAGAGTAAGAAAATTTAAGTAAAGTTCATAGTAATGAAGAAAAACTTTCAGTTAAAAATTTTTAGTGTAGAAAATGTTAAATATAGTGTAACTATATTTAGTAAGAAAAATTGTATTTTTGAAAAATTTAGAAATTTAGAATTTCATTTTTAATAGTTAAATTTCTTTTAGTAAAAATAATTTTCAAAACTATTATTATATTTATAAGTAAAAATTTATTTCAGGACTTTTCTTTACGAAAGGAAAAGTGGAATTCAAAACTCTTGAAGGCCTATCCAGATATAGTAATCATTGCCTGAAAAATAAAAAAGAAAAAGAAAAAGAAAAAAAAATTAAAATAAGGGAGGAGAAGCCTGAGAATTAGTGCCTAATCAAAAATTAGTTCCACAATTGATCTTTTTTAAAGTATAAGACTTGGTAAACTCTTAAGCTTAAGGATATAATATAGTAAGTAAAATTATTCTTAATAAACTTTTTTTAAGTGGAGATAATAAAATGAATAAATTCTATATTTGGAAAATCTACAATATTTCTGAATTAGATAGGAACTCATAATTTCATATTTCTTAACTTTAAAAATTTCTAAACATTAAGTTGGTCTCGTTTACTAAATATCTTTTCCAAATTGGACTACTATATTTTTAAATCTAAATTTTAGTAACGCTTAAAAAAACTTATATACATAACATACTTATTTAGTTTTTAAAGATTTAAGTTTCACTTAAGGACAAGTAACATCTTAAGTTTGGAGGATTTTGATACACCTAAAACTTATAGTGTTTTTAGATATAGTTTTATTACTATTTTTGAGATATTGCCCTTCAATGAAGATATTTGTGTGTTTTTCTTTCAGGCACAAGTAAAAGGGTGAAAAATGTTAAAAGGAGTGAAAAAGGATAAAATTTGGAATAAAAATGTAAAAAATGGTGCAAAAGTGTTTTGGCGCCTAAGCTCCAAATCCGACGCTAATTGCCTTGTGAAACAGAGAAGACCGCACCTAAGAGCTAAAGGCCCCGTACTTAAACGCCAGAGGCAGTTATTTGACGGGTTAATTCATTTTGCTAAATTTTGAAGGGACATTTTCGGCACTTATTGACTAAAAAGGATGGTTATGACCACTAGAAACAAAAATAATGGTTAAAAGACTTGTGAAAGGAGGCATCCCTTGGAAAATACATTGAATCAGGACACATTTTGAAGAGATACCAATGCACCTCTTGGAAGATTATAAAAGAGGGAATTTTAGAGAAAAATGGGAGGAGCCCTGAGGAGTTCTTGAAATAGTTCGTAAAGAAACATTTGGAGAGATTTTTCAGGCACCATAAATTTACTTTTTCCTTTTTGTTTTTAATTTTATTGTGAGAGTTAAGAGCGTTGTATGAGAGAAGAGATTCAAAGGAACTTCAAGAGTTTGGTGAAGGATTTGAGATTAGTTTTTCTTTATTTTTAAACTACTTTTCATTTTAATCGAGACTTCTTGTTCGTTTAACAATGATTTCTACTTTTAAACTAAAGTGTGGTTTTGTTTTCTCGATGGATTCTGAGTAGTTTTCTTTTTGTTTCTTCTTAAAATGATAAGTAATTAAAGTGTAGGATGAAAGTTATAGAGAGTATTAATCTTTAATGTTGGAAGAAGTTGTGATGATTTAATTCCATGTACTTCATTTACTTCTTGATCTAGCCCATTTAGATGTTAAAATTTGTTGTGAAAACATGTACGAACCAGAATGGTATTGTCTCAGTCAACAGTTGGAAAGAATCACATGAGGTTGTATGAATGAGAATGTAATTCATATGATTTAGTGAAAATAAATAAGGAACTAATCTTTGAAGGGTGTAGAATTAGAGGACTTTAGAGTGACAGGCTAAAGCCCCCAACTTGGTTTATTATTTAAGGTTCTGATACGGAATGTTTGCCCTCAGGTGGAGGGAATCGAGCAAACTCTAGACTGGGAGCTGGTATCTTTCCTGCCTAGCCGGTCTTCAAAACTATTCAAACTTTAAATTAGTCAATGTTCTTTATAGCATCTCGAGTCAGGGTAAAGAATAATATTGCTCCTATTTGGCACAACACAATTTCAATACTTCCACAACAAAATTCATATACTTATTACTGATCATGATAAGAAAAAAGATATTTCATATTCAGTGTTTTTTTTTTACATAAACTCAATTTATATTTAGAAGTTATTTCTGTTTTGTCACAATATCAAAAATACCAAGAAGATCTGAATTTTAATTACTGTAAAAATAACTAAAGTTTAAGTAATTGTCTTTTTGAAATAGAAAGTTTTTTATTTAGAAGTACATACAGTGAACACTCCCTGGGGGTTCGATATTCGGGGCTTAATAAAAAAGTCCTATCTTACTTGATAACGATACATATATTTGCATAGTATCCCAATATATATATAAATTAAAAAGTTAAATTCTTATTTTCTTGGGATCAAGTTTTTGGTGGTGTTGCAAAGTAGGAAAGATAAGTGAAGAACATAATTGCATACATTTATATAATGTTGCATATAAACAGTCAGGATCAATGCACTAGCTCTTTGGAATTCGGAGCATCATGCGCTAGTTCCAAAAATTTGCATTTTTGATTTCGATCAAAAAATTCTCAATTCTTCTATAAAATTCTATAAATAAAGGTTTTTTTAAAAAAATTTTTCTTAAATACACAGAATCTATGAAAAGACAAATATAAATATATGTAAAATATTTTGAACAAAAATTCAAAAACTAAAACAAACAATGATAAGTATGGGTTGTCTCCCACAAAGTGCTTGGTTTAATGTCGTCAGCCCGACATTCCAAGTCTTTATTATGAATGACCTAACATTATAGTTTCTTTAAAAACTGGTCTTTGACCATCAAAATATGTTTTCAATCTGTGCCTATTTACTTTAAATATCCTTCCAGTCTTAGGATCTTCAATATTAATAGCTCCATAGGGATAGACTTTTACAACTTTGAATGGCCCTTTCTACCTAGACTTTAGTTTTCCAAGAAATAATTTCAATCTTGTATTGTACAATAAAACTTCATGTCCAGGTTCAAAATTCAAAAAGGTTACATATTTGGGTGTGACGGTGGGTCCCCATCTATAAATCAAAAAAATCTATATTAAGCTTAGGGGTTCCAGAGTCCACGATACAACGCTACGCCAAAAAGTAAGAAAAACACCAAAAGTTCTATCGAACCCAAAATACAAAAGACCCAAAAAAAAAATTCTTAGAGCAGCTCCAGCCAATCCTACCCTACGCTAAAAGAAAGTTACACCGTCTGGAAGACGCTGCAACAAAAACATAGAAAAGATGACCTGCAGCCAAAAAATCTTTAAAAAGTGCCTGAAAAGCATCAGTAGAATAACATAAGGGATCTGAAGGAAATCGAGCCAAAAATACATAAAACTATTTAGGAGAGTTAGCTTAAGGATAGTACTTCCTGTAGATATTCCAGCTCCGAGAACATAGAAATATCCAAATAAATTAAAGGTGGTAAGGATGTAAAAAACACCACCCAGCAGGTTCATAATACCATCCATTCTTTGATCAAGCTCCCAAAAAATTGCAATGAGTAAAAGACCATATAAATTAAAGATAGTAGAAAATAAATCATTAAGCGCACCATCCAGCAATTCCAATATACCAGTCATTTTTTGCCCAAGCCTCTGGGTAATAAACAATACCCAAATAAGATAAAGGTTGTAAAAAAGTAATTTATAGAGAAGCCACTAAGCAAGTCTCAGATTCTAGAAATCCAAAGTAAGAAGAAAAATCCTAAGAAAAAAGGTGGTAATAATGTAAATGAAAGGGAAAAACCACCGAGCAAAACCAAATACCAGCTAGTCGTGACCCTGCTCTAAGAAAATAGCAATAGCTAAATAAATTAAAGGTGGTAAGGATGTAACAACACCACCCAGCAAGTCCACACTACTATCCATGCTTTCACCAAGCTTCCACCAAATTGCAAGAAACAAATGACCACATAAATTAGAGGTGGTAGAGTGTAAATCATTAAGAGAAACTCGCAGCAAATCCACGAAAGCTAAAAAGAAAAAGAAATAGACCAAATAATTAGCATCTCAAAAAAGGAGAGTCAAGAAAATTGACTTTCAAAAGAGTGCAAAGATGCGGCATGGGGAAAGTGCCACAGCTAACCTCAGAAGAATTCCTGGCCAAACGAGCTAACCAATTAGCCGGAGAGTTACCCTCTCTGTATATGAAAAACAAATGAAAAATGAACTTGTATCCTTGAATATAATCACAAATTCTATTCATATTGGCAAGTAAATCCCATCGAGACGTAGTTGTATTGTAAAACTCATCAATAAGCGTTTGAGAATCTGTTTCAAAAATGATTTTTGTAAAATTAAGCCTAGCCCCAACTTGTATAGCTAAGAGGAAAGCCCAAGTTTCTGCCTCCAAAAAAGAGGCAACACAAATCAAAGAGGCAAAAAAGTATAAACACTGTCCAAAATAATTCCGTAAGATCTCACCTGCACCTGCCGCGCTGGAGATCCAACTGCCATCTAAATTAAATTTAACCCAGTCCAAANTAAATGGTTAGACGGTGTAATTATATATCCTATTTCAGATAGTGCGTGGGTAAGTCCAATTCATTATATTCCTAAGAAAGGAGAAGTGACAGTTGAAACAAAAGAAAATAATGAATTAATACCTATTAGACAAGTTATTGGGTGCGTATTTGCATTGATTATAGAAAATTAAACACTGCCACCAGTAAAGATCACTTCTCTCTACCCTTTTTAGATCAGATAGTAGATATACCTGCTAGGCACAAATATTTTTGTTTTTTAGATGGATATACCGGTTACCATCAAATTCCTATTACTCCTGATGATAAAAAAAAGACAACATTTACTAGTCCTTTTGGAACTTTTGCTTTTCAAAGAATGCCATTTGGATTATGTAATGCAACTGCAACATTCCAGAGATGTATGATGTCCATATTTAGTAAGTTAATTGATGATGGATTGAAAGTATTTGTGGATGATTTCTCTGTATTTGGAACATCATTTGACGCATGCTTAAATTACCTTAAGAAAGTTTTAGAGTTATTCAAAAGAATTAATTTGATTCTAATTTGGGAGAAATATCAATTTATGGTTGCAGGAAGAATTGTGTTAGGGAATAAAATTTCGGAAGATGGTATGGAAACAAACCCTGCAAAAATTCAAGTTATATCTAAACTAACACCTCTACTAATGTAAGAGAGGTTAGGAGTTTTCTTGGACATTTTTTTATTTTACATGCATTTTATTAATGATTTTTCAAAAATTACCAAACCTCTATGCCAACTCTTAGAAAAAGATAAGAAATTTGAATTTACTGAAGACTGTTTAAATTCCTTTGAGTTATTAAATGAAAAATTAATCACAGCCCTATTAATATATGAGTGACCCAACATTATAGTTTCTTTAAAAACTGGTCTTTGACCATCAAAATATGTTTCAATCTGTGCCCACTTACTTTAAATATCCTTCCAGTCTTAGGATTTTCAATATTAATAGCTCCATAGGGATAGACTTTTACAACTTTGAATGGCCCTTTCTACCTAGACTTTAGTTTTCCAAGAAATAATTTCAATCTTGTATTGTACAATAAGACTTCATGTCGAGGTTCAAATTTCAAAAAGGTTACATATTTGGGTGTGACGGTGGATCCCCATCTATAAACCAAAAAAATCTATATTAAGCTTAGGGGTTCCAGAGTCCACGATACAACGCTACGCCAAAAAGTAAGAAAAACACCAAAAGTTCTATCGAACCCAAAATACAAAAGACCCAAAAAAAAATGCTTAGAGCAGCTCCAGCCAATCCTACCCCACGCTAAAAGAAAGTTACACCGTCTGGAAGACGCTGCAAAAAAAACTAAGAAAAGATGACGTGCAGCCAAAAAATCTTTAAAAAGTGCCAGAAAAACATCAGTAAGATAACATAAGGGATCAGAAGGAAATCGAGCCAAAAATACATAAAACTATTTAGGAGAGTTAGCTTAAAGATAGTACTTCCTGTAGATATTCCAGCTCCGGGAACATAGCAATATCCAAATAAATTAAAGGTGGTAAGGATGTAAAAAACACCACCCAGCAAGTTCATAATACCATCCATTCTTTGATCAAGCTCCCAAAAAATTGCAATGAGTAAAAGACCATATAAATTAAAGATAGTAGAAAATAAATTATTAAACGCACCATCCAGCAATTCCAATATACCAGCCGTTTTTTACCCAAGCCTCTGGGTAATAAACAATACCCAAATAAGATAAAGGTGGAGAAGCCACCAAGCAAGTCTCAGATTCTAGAAATCTAAAGTAAGAAGCAAAACCCTAAGAAAAAAGGTGGTAATAATGTAAATGAAAGGGAAAAACCACCGAGCAAAACCAAATACCAGCCAGTCGTGACCCTGCTCTAGGAAAATAGCAATAGCTAAATAAATTAAAGGTGGTAAGGATGTAACAGCACCACCCAGCAAGTCCACACTACTATCCATGCTTTCACCAAGCTTCCACCAAATTGCAAGAAACAAATGACCACATAAATTAGAGGTGGTAGAGTGTAAATCATTAAGAGAACCTCGCAGCAAATCCACGAAAGCTAAAAAGAAATAGAAACAGACCAAATAATTAGCATTTCAAAAAAGGAGAGTCAAGAAAATTGCCTTTCAAAAGAGTGCAAAGATGCGGCATGGGGAAAGTGCCACAGCTAACCTCAGAAGAATTCCTGGCCAAACGAGCTAACCAATTAGCCGGAGAGTTACCCTCTCTGTATATGAAAAACAAATGAAAAATGAACTTGTATCCTTGAATATAATCACAAATTCTATTCATATTGGCAAGTAAATCCCATCGAGACGTAGTTGTATTGTAAAACTCATCAATAAGCGTTTGAGAATCTATTTCAAAAATGATTTTTGTAAAATTAAGCCTAGCCCCAACCTGTATAGCTAAGAGGAAAGCCCAAAATTCTGCCTACAAAGGAGAGGCAACACAAATCAAAGAGGCAAAAATGTATAAACACTGTCCAAAATAATTTCGTAAGATCTCACCTGCACCTGCCGCGCTGGAGATCCAACTGCCATCTAAATTAAATTTAACCCAGTCCAAAGGTGGGGGTTGCCATTTGAAGATGTCCATCCTACCCACTTTAGACTGCAAAATATCACCCGACAGAGAAAGGGAACGGCAGACCTATTTGAAGTGAGCAAGTATATTAGAAAGAGTAATATGAGGAGCATACAAATTATTACCATATTTAGCCACATTTCTAGCAACCAAGATGAACTAAAGAAACACGAGAGGATACCACCGCAAATTTTTTTTGACGGACATAGCAATTTTCCAAGTATTTAGATAATCCTCAATAGAAAAAGAGCAAGGCCATTTTAAGTTGAAATGGTTACCCAAAATATTCCAAATATGAGCAGCATAAGGACATAGAAAAAATAGATGAGCAACCGTTTCAGAGTCCTTTTTACATAAACAACATTGGGACACCATTTTTTAACCTTTAAGTTTCGAAATATCATCCAAAGGCAAAAAATTAAGAAAAAATCTCCATAAGAAAAAGGAGATAGAAGTAGAGATAATCNCCACCCGACAGAGAAAGGGAACGGCAGGCCCGTTTGAAGTGAGCAAGTATATTCGAAAGAGTAATATGAGAAGCATACAAATTATTACCATATTTAGCCACATTTCTAGCAACCCAGATGAGCTAAAGAAACACGAGAGGATACCACCGCAATTTTTTTTTGACGGACATAGCAATTTTCCAAGTATTTAGATAATCCTAAATAGAAAAAGAGCAAGGCCATTTTAAGTTGAAATGGTTACCCAATATATTCCAAATATGAGCAGCATAAGGACATAGAAAAAATAGATGAGCAACCGTTACATAAACAACATTGGGACACCATTTTTAAACCTTTAAGTTTTGAAATATCATCCAAAGGCAAAAAATTAAGAAAAAATCTCCATAAGAAAAAGGAGATAGAAGTAGAGATAATCTTGTGTGTGTGTGTGTGTGTGTGTCTATATATATATATATCCGAATGAAGGTATAAATGGTCCCATAAAATTCAATCCACATGCATAAAAAATTTCAATTTCCATATTAAAATTTAGAGACATTTCAATTCTTTTTGAAATATTACCTACTATCTAACATCAATCACATGTCCTTATATATATATTAACATCTCTAAATATAGTAGGCCAATAAAATTTAGATTGCAAAATTTTATGAACATTTCTAACATTCCCAAAATATTCTCCAAATTCAGAATCATGATATTTCTGAATAATTTTCTAAATTTCTTTGTAAGGTACACATTGTCTCATTACTAAATCTTTGCATTATTTATATAAATAGAGGTCATCCAAACAATAAGACCTTCCATCATGAAAGACTTTCATTTCCTGTTATTTTGTTAGTCCATATGGTAAAATACCACTAAAAATATAATTTATAATATCAGCATACCAAGGTATTTCTCTTCCTTTTACTTCATAAAGTTGTTCATCAGGAAAAGTTTCATTAATTTATTTTTCCATGTCAAGTATTTCTTCTTCCTCTAGCCTAGATAAATGATCAACATTTTTGTTTATCAATCCATTTCCAATCGACTATTACCAAATCAAACTCTTGCATCAAAAGTACCCATCTAATTAGTCTTGGTTTTGCATTCTTCTTTTGCATCAAATATTTAATAGCCAAATAGTCAATATGCACAACACATTTAGCTCAAATTAGATATTACCTAATGTTATCAAAAGTATACACAATGGCTAACAACTCTCTTTCAGTGGTGGTGCAGTTAATCTGAGCATCATTAAAAGTCTTACTAGCATAGTATTTAACTTTAAAAATCTTATCATATCTCTACCCTATTACAGCTTCAATTGCATAATCACTAGCATAAAAAATTAATTCAAACGATTTCTCTTGATTAGCTGAAACAATAATACGAGCAGTGATAAATTTTCATTATAAAGTTTCAAACACTTTAAAGCAATCTTGTTGAAATCAAATCTTATATCTTTTTCCAAAAGTTGGCATAAATGTTTCGTAATTTTTTAAAATTCTTTAATATATAGCTTGTAAAATCCAGCATGTCCTGAAAAGCTCCTAACTCCTCTTACATTAGTAGGTGGAGTCAAGTTTGATATAACCAGAACTTTTACAAGATCTACTTCCATGTCATTTTCTAAAATCTTATGCCCAAGCACAACTCCTCTTGCAATCATAAATTGATATTTTTCCCAGTTCAACATTAGATTAGTCTTTTCACATCATTCAACAACTTTCTCTAAATGATTTAGATATATTTCAAATGAAGTTCCAAATACACAAAAATCATCCATAAAGACTTCAATCCATTTTTCAATTAAATCACTAAAAATTGGCATCATACATCTTTGAAATGTTGCATACGCATTACATAATCTAAAGGGCATTCGCTAAAAAGCAAAATCCCATAAGGAATATTAAATGTTGTTTTCTCCTGATCCTCTGACACTATAGGTATTTGATGATAACTGGTGTATCCATCTAGAAAACAAAAATACTTGTGCCCTGTCAGCCTATCCAACATCTAGTCTAAAAATGGTAAAAGAAAAATGATCCTTCATGGTGGCAGAATTTAATTTTCCATGATCTATTCAAATTTGCCATCCAGTGACTTGTCTTGTTGTTATTAATTCATTATTCTCATATGACACCACAGTCAGACCTCCTTTCCTTGGGACACAGTGAATTGGGCTTACCTAAGCACTGTCTGAAATAGGATATATTATTCCAGCATCTAATCATTTTAAAATTTCTTTCTTAACAATTTCTTTCATTATAGGATTTAATCTCCTTTGAGGATCAGCTCTTGGTTCATGTTGATCTTCCAATAAAATTCTATGCATACAAATTGAATGATTGATTCCTTTAATAGTAGTTAATGTCCATCCAAAGGCTTTTTTGTATCTTCTCAAAGTTCGCAACAACTGTTGTTCCTGCTCAACAGTTAATTATGAGGATACTATAACAGGTAATGTTGATAAATTACCTAAGAATGCATACTTCAAATATGTAGGAAGTGATTTCAGTTCTAGTTCAGGAGGTTTCTCAATAGATGAAATCAAATTCTTATTAATTTCTGTAAGATCTGACATTTCAATTTTTTTCTAAACATAATCCAAATCTTCTTTACTCACTTCTATAGATTCATCTTAACTTTTATACTCATCTTGTTATTCCAAATATTCCTTTTCAAATTCTTTTTCACATTTCTTTTTGAAATATTCATGGCTTAGATATTCATTAATATTCATTCTGAAGTATTCAATCTCTTATTCTTTTGTAGGGTATCTCATTGATTTTGCAATATTAAATTTAACCTCTTGATCACTAACTCTCATTGTTAGTTCTCCTTTCTACACATCTATCAAAGCTCTTCTAGTTGCCAGAAATAATCTTCCTAAAATGATAGGAATTTCATTATCTTCCTCCATATCTAATACAATAAAGTCCATAGGAAAGATAAATATATCATCTTTTACCAAAACATCTTCTATAACTCCTTTAAGATGGGTAATTGAACGATCAGCTAACTGAAGAGTTACAGTCGTAGGTGAAATATCTCCTAAGCCCAACCATCTAAAAATTGGTAACGAAATAAGATTAATATTAGCTTCTAAATTACATAAAGCTTTTTCAAAATATCTTTTTCCAATAGCATAAGGAATTGTAAAACTTTCAGGATCTTTGAGTTTCTTAGAAAGCTTTTTCTTAATTATACTGTTACACTATTCACTGAGTGCAACAGTCTTATTATCTACAAACTTCCTTTCTTATTAAGTATATCCTTCATGAACTTCACATAGCTTGGCATTTATTCCAAAGCATCAACAAATAGAATGTTTATCGTTAATTTTCTCAATATTTCTAAAAATTTTGAAAATTTATTATATCTATCTTTTGCTTCAATATTTGAGGAAATGGATGTGGTGGTCTTTTTACAGTTATTTTCATTGATTTAATAGGACATTCTGACTCAAAATGAAAATCTTCACCAGATTTTTCATTTTCCACCTCATCTTTTTTAAATTCAACTTCCACTTCTTTTTAAACTTAGTTTTCTAATTCTTTTCCACTTCTAAGTTGTATAACCTTAATTTTCTCTTTGTTCTAATCTTTAGGATTTACTTCAACATTACTAGGTAATGTTTCTGATGGTCTTTTGCTAAGTGCAGTTGCAATACATCTCAATTGATTTTCCATGTTTCTAATTGCAACTCTTTGACTTTGTANGATGTTTCTGATGGTTTTTTGCTAAGTGCAGTTGCAATACATCTCAATTGATTTTCCATGTTTCTAATTGCAACTCTTTAACTTTGTAATTGACTCCCCATTTGCAATATCATTTCCTTCATTAACAACTTTTTCTCCTTACTCTGCAAATTATTAAATCCTGGAGGGTAATAAGGCTTATAAGTTGGATCTCCTTGATCATTAGAGTTTCCCAATGAGTTCACAGTGTTATTTCCCCATTGCGGATTTGCAACTTTAGAATTATTATTACTCCAACTAAAATTTGAATTATTCTTCCAACTGGGACTATAATAATTGACATAAGGATTACTAGAATGATTATTTATTACATTTAAGGTCTCATAAGAAGATTGTAATTCAATCATTTAGTACTACTACTTTTCGTTACTTNGACTTTGTAATTGACTCCCCATTTGCAATATCATTTCCTTCATTAACAAATTTTTCTCCTTACTCGGCAAATTATTAAATCCTGGAGGGTAATAAGGCTTATAAGTTGGATCTCCTTGGTCATTAGAGTTTCCCAATGAGTTCACAGTGTTATTTCCCCATTACGGATTTGCAACATTAGAATTATTATTACTCCAACTAAAATTTGAATTATTCTTCCAACTGGACTATAATAATTGACATAAGGATTACTAGAATGGTTATTTATTACATTTAAGGTCTCATAAGAAGATTGTAATTCAATCATTTAGTACTACTACTTTTCGTTACTTTCCCGACAACGGTGCCAAAAATTTAATGCGGGTGGATTTAGTGTGTTAGTTTTGCAAATATTTTTTAATATTATAAAATACACAAGGTAGATACAATAGCAAATATTCAAATTAATCCCAACAAAATAACTTAGATTAAAATATTTATATCATTTAATAATATTTAAACTGTCAAAATCCCCTTTGAAAATAACGCAAGTATGCATATCGCTCAAGTAATAAAGGGCTCTAATGGAGTCCTAGATATCAATCCCACAGGGAAGTTGGAAATGCCTGTAAATAATTTCTTAAGATTATAATATAAAATATTATTTTAAAAATACAAAAAATAAAATGTGAAGTTTGAATATTAAGTAACAAGTGAATGCTTATTAAAATGCAATTTAAAGACAAAGTTAACTAAACTAAATGTTAAAATTTCAAACTTACAAAAACTAAAACTAAGATCTTGTGGCAGAAAGTTCAAATATAATAAAGCATCATTCCCCTTTACAATGAGTATATGGTTTGTGAAGAAATAAAATCTTTTGAAAATAAATATAAAAATTGTTTTGCGCCAAATAGGAGAAATCCTATTCCTTACCCTCTTTTGAGTGCATAAGAAACATTGACTAATCCAGAGTTTGGTCCTTATTTTAGGGTTAGGCTGGGAGGATACTAGCCGCCACTCTAGATCTCTCACTACTCCCTTCCCTGAGGGCTAACAATCTCGCATCAGTTTCCCATTAACTTGACCAAATTGGAGATTTTAATCTATCAAATCTCTCCAATTCTGCATCAAAAAAAGTATATATCCCTGTTTATTTGCACCCAATTCCATGGAAGAAATATTCTCACATGAAATCAAAAGTGATTCTCCTCATGTTGTAAAAATCAAAGGCTTTTCAGAATATATGTTTCTCGACACATTTTAACAATTCAATTAACCAGATTGAAATGTAAATGAAGATCTGATTTCCAATCATCACAAATTATTGATATTTAAAATCATTAAAAACAAAAACATTTCTTCACAAAATCATATCTCAAAGTAGGGAGAAGGATAAGGAAGACTACTACGAATTCATGTGAATGATACGATAAAACACAGATTTCATATATAAAAACAAGGTTGAAAAACAAAATAAATAAAAAACACAACTTATCTCACAATCCTTTCCAAGAAAATTCCTAAAAGTTCTCTCTAAGCCTTTCTCTCTTTACATGCACTCTCAATTCTCTCTTACAAGTATAATGAAGAAGAAATCTCTCACCTTCCCTCTCCTCTTACAATTCATAATGAAAATCTCCAAGCACTTGACTTTCTCTCTCTCTCTAACTCTCCTACTTCACGTCACACACGTCACACCCAAAATTCCTCTTTTTTTTGCTCTTCACCAAGCCCTAGACTTCCTTCTCTTTTATTAAAGGCAGCCTCCCTCAAAAAATAATTCAAAATTCTCTCAAAATTTTTATCCAAAAGTCAACTCTTTTGAATTCAAAAGACATGTCAATTGATACAAGAGACATGTCCCTTCATAAAATAACCTTCAAAAGTTTTTAGATGCTTTGAACTACTCCAAGGTCTGTTTAGAACAACTGTCCCTTTGAAAATTCACGCAAAAATTCTCTTGAACCGCCTTAATCCACAAAAGCTCATCCCTGACACCTCTGACACCAAATATGTTGCATCATGCGCTAACTCTCTGTCAAATGGTGTATTTGGCGCCAATCTGGTGCATCATGCATCAGTTTGCTGAAGGTCATACTATTTTGGGTTTTGGAAAATCTGATGTCGATCCAGTACATCTGGTGCCAATCTTGCGCATCATGCGTCATAATTCAAAGCTTCACTATTTTGGCTCCAATTTTTGTCATTTTTTTTGTACTTTTACTCCAAATGCCTAAAATTGACATACCTGTAATAAACATATGAAAATAACCTTCTTTAAAGTGCAATATCATCAAAATTAAGCATAAAATATATACTTAAAACAACATATCATTTTGGTGTATCAGATATTTCTAGGAAGGACAAACATATTACCAAATAGAACACTACTCAATCTGTCTCTGCATACATATATTCTCAGTATAACAATGGATAAAAAACTCCTTGGGGGAATCTTGTTTGGGGAAAATTCCTCTCTCTCTCTCCATGTCCTTCATTTTATGGACACATTTTTTCAAGCTCCTCCCTACTGATGATATCCTGAAACTGAAGGGCTTGAGAGGCCCTTCTTATTGTGTGCTCTATATACAATAAGAGGAATCTGTTGGGCATCTCTTCTTCAACTCCAGCTTTGTTCAACAAATTTGGAACAATGTGTTAAATCAATTGCAGTTACAAACGATTAATCATACTTGGCTGAATTTTTTACACTGCTGGAAGGAGTGGCAGCAGGTGAACCTGGTAACCATCTTATGTGTAGTGGCTTTGTTTGTATAGATGTCTAGAAATCAATCTAAATTTGAAGAGAAGCAATAACATTATAAGACAGTTGCTTCAAATTTTCTGGCCTTTTCGAAGAAACTCTCACAATGTCAAGCTTTTTCTAACCTGCTGCTCCTAGGAAAAAGAATTTCCCAGCTTAAATTTGGCTACAAACTAGTGTATTGGCTGAAACCTGATGTTGGCTGGCTCAAAGCAAACACAGATGAGAGTTTTCTAAATAATGATGTTGGCATAGGTGGTCTGTTCCGGAACTCTCAAGGAAGTTTTCTCCTCGCATTTCAGTCTCCTATTGCTGCTATTGATGATTTGGAGGCTGAAGCCATTGCTTTCCGCTGGGCCATCTACATTGCTTGCTGAGGTGGGACTCAACAACTAATTGTTGAAACTGATTCCAAATTGTTGGTCAGCATTCTCTTAAACAAGATGGTTTGTCCCTAGCACCTTTTGTAGTGGATACACAAGATTCATCAGATGGACTCCAATATTAACNCTTTCCAACTCCACTTTCTAAGGGCATGCCCAGTTTTACTTTGTAGCAAACTGAGTTTAACCAGGGGGCCAGGGTGGGAGATATCTTTCCAAAGGTNCCCAACTCCACTTTCTAAGGACATGCCCAGTTTTACTTTGTAGCAAACTGAGTTTAACCAGGGGGCCAGGGTGGGAGATATCTTTCCAAAGGTCAAAAATGATATTAGTGTAAGAGGGATGAGAGGACCACATGTTGAGGTATCTAAAGAGGGGGGGGGGAGAAGGAGGTTTAGATGAGGTTATGCTTATAAGGAGTGGCCTGTGGTTAGATCCAGTAAGGCTAAGGTGGGTGAAAAAAGTGATGGGTGAACCAAATATCATTAACCAGAGACCTGTCAAGTCTCTCCCTAATAACACCCCTTTTCCAAGTGAAGGCAGGTCCCTTGAACCCCAGGTCAAACAGGCCAGCATTATTGATATTATCACTGAAAAGGTTCATTTTAGATAAATTAAGGCCCCTTCCGCCATATTTTTTTGAAGANCCAGCAAGGCTAAGGTGGGAGACAAAAGTGAGTAGGAAATGGGTGATCCAAATATCATTAACCAGAAACCTGTCAAGTCTCTCCCTAATAACACCCCTTTTCCAAGTGAAGCCAGGTCCCTTGAACCCCAGGTCAAACAGGTCGGCATTATTGATATTATCACTGAAAAGGTTCATTTTAGATAAATTAGGGCCCCTTCCACCATATTTTTTTGAAGAGGAGGTAATACAATTGAAATCCCCCCTCCCCCCCCCCCCCCCNTACAGGCACAACCAACATCTAGAGGGACCTCTCAGCTCTTTAAGTTTGAGTATATCATTTGTTGGTAGTAGATTTTAGAATATCCTCCAGTAGAAAAAGGACATGGAGGGAGATAGAAACATATTCCAAACAGTATCTCCCCAAGCCACTTGTTCCCAGCAATAAAGTTTAGAGTAAATTGCTTTAGTGAGGCTTTGATTAAATTNCAGAAAAATGACATGGAGGGAGATAGAAACCTATTCCAAACAATATCTCCCCAAGCCACTTGTTCCCAGCAATAAAGTTTAGAGTAAATTGCTTTAGTGAGGCTTTGATTAAAGTAGGCTTATCAAACAGCTTCATCAGTTTTGTTTCTGTCAAACTTTATGTTGCCAATTTTTCTAATAGAATGGTCTTTCAGGATAGTAGAGTTTTATAAGTGACCAATTATTACCTTCCCAGCAATCAGCAACTTTGANTTAGGCTTGTCAAAGAGCTTCATCGGTTTTGTTTCTGTCAAACTTTATGTTGCCAATTTTTCTAACAGAATGGTCTTTCAGGATAGTAGAGTTTTATAAGTGACCAATTATTACCTTCCCAGCAATCAGCAACTTTGAGTTCAAGGTTGGGGGTAAATGAAAGGGGTGAAAACCAATCTTTGGGGCACCAATGATCAAGCCAAAAACTGATGTCCCCTTTACCCAAATCCCATAAAAATAATTCTTCAGCAGTTTGTCTAAACTTGAGCATCTTCACCCAAATTTTAGAGTCACCAATTTCTCTAACAGCAAGGGTGGGATGTTGATCTTTACAGTATTTACCCCACATGAATTTAGCTCATAAAGAAGATTGAACTCTGAACTTAATCTATATTTTGCACAAGTTGACTTGAAGTAGTTGGTTCAACCCCTTGAAACCAATACCCTTAGCTAATTGGGGTTTAGCCACCTTCTTCCAAGAAGCCCAGTGCATTTGCTTTCTTTGACCTGACCACAAGAATCTATTGAAAGCTATTTCCATCTGAATTTGGGAGCTTTTCGTAATGTTTTTCATCTGTAGGATATAGGATGAAAGGGTTGTAAGAATACTCTTTAGCATTGTTATTCTACCACCATTGGATAGGAAGGATTGAGTTCAGCCAGATAGGAANTAGCAAGGGTGGGATGTTGATCTTTACAGTATTTACCCCACATGAATTTAGCCCATAAAGAAGATTGAACTCTGAACTTAATCTAGATTTTGCACAGGTTGACTTGAAGTAGTTGGTTCAACCCCTTGAAACCAATACCCTCAGCTAATTGGGGTTTAGCCACCTTCTTCCAAGAAGCCCAGTGCATTTGCTTTCTTTGACCTGACCACAAGAATCTATTGAAAGCTATTTCCATCTGAATTTGGGAGCTTTTCGTAATGTTTTTCATCTGTAGGATATAGGATGAAAGGGTTGTAAGAATACTCTTTAGCATTGTTATTCTACCACCATTGGATAGGAAGGATTGAGTTCAGCCAGATAGGAAGGAAGAAATCTTATTAAGAACTTCCTCAAACTGTATTTGGTTAGTTTTGCCAGTGAGGAGAAGAACTCCTAAGTATTTGATAGGAAGTTGGGTACAAGAAAAACCAGTGTAGTTAGAAACCCACTATTTACAATTGGGGGGAGAATTCTTATTGAAGATCAAATGGCATTTTTCAGCATTAAAGTACATCCTTGAGTGTAATTGAAACTTGTGGAGGCTCTAGAAGAATTTCTTCACTGCATTCTTATGGGCACTGGAAAAGACCACTATGTCATCAACATATAGTAGGTGAGAGATGGCTATTTTGGATCTGTGGTGATATCTAGAATAGCTTTGGGTCAGGAGGGAAGCATCCAATATTTTGGACAAGTAGTCAATAGCAAGAATGAATATGGTGGGGGATAAGGGATCCCCTTGCTTCAGACCTCCAACAGCAGTAAAGGACCCCAACCTTGCCCATTAATGAGGATGGAGTGAGCATTGTTGAATAACCACCTGTGAATAAGCTGTCAGAAATTAGGCTGAAAAACCTCTAGCTGAAAGTATATCCATTATAAATTCCCAACTGATAGTATCATATGCCTTTCTTATATCTAATTTATAAATGAGGTTTCCCCTTCTACAAGTCTTGTTCAGGTTCTATAGCAGTTCCTGAGCCAGTAAAGTATTATCAATAATCAACCTCCCCTTTGCGAATGTAGTTTGATTGGGTTTGATCAAATAATCAAGGTAAGGCTGGAGTCTTTTGACAAGAATTTTGCTGATAGCTTTGCTGAGGACAGTGGCAGACAGATTGGCCTGAAATGGTCCCAATTTTTCTAAATTTTAGATTTGGGTACAAGGACATGAGTGGAAGCACAGAAGTATTGAGGGAGGTTTTTACCTTGAAAAAAACTGAACACAGCATCAATAACATCAGTTTTAATAATATTTCCAGGATTTATTATAAAAATCAGTAGTGAAGCCATCAGGACCAGCTGTCTTAATACTGTCAATGGAGTTTATGACCTCCAAGATTTCTTTTTCATTTGGGGGATCAATGAGTCTAAGGTTGGATTTATAGTCCAGCTCAGCAGGGAACTAATTTTTGTCAATTAGACTCCTGATAGTTTGTACTTGGTTCAACAGGTTTTTATAGTAGTTGTTAGCATCAGTGGCAATGGCAATGTTATCATGGAGCCAATTTTCCTGAGCATTCTGAATGGAATGAATGGTATTGCACTTCCTTTTATACTTAATGTAGGCATGATNAGAGTGCCAGAAAATCTTCAGCGTAGAAAACACTATCTTTTAAGAGCATTGTGGTTAGCAATTATAAAGTGGGGAACCTCTAGCATCTCCATGTAGCAAAAAAGTAGAGGAGGGGGTGGGGAGGCTGCAACATATGTGGTATTGAAGTAGAGATCATGTCTGGCAAGCCAGTTAGCATGTTTATTTTCTTCTCAGTATATAAAAGCAAAAGTAACATTGAGCTGGGGGGTGAGCCCTCTGATCTTTTGAATCCAAAAAGAATGATGTCAGGGCATCCCTTCCTCAGAGACCAACAAATTGATGACCACCGTAGAGTCCACTCCCATCCATAAGTGGTTCCATCCAGTCTTGATAGCAAGGTTTAGGGCCCAATAAACAGCAGTAAGCTCAGTTTCTATAGCATCAGAAGCCAAAATTGGAGTATAAAAGTATAGTACACATTTGCCAAGGTGATTTCTATAAATTCCCCTCACACTAGCACCCATATTAGTGAAACTGCCATCTGTATTGATCTTTACAATGTTACTCCTAGGGGGCTTCCAGATTACTTTATAGATTTGTAGAGCAGTTAACTTGTTAGATGAGTATGAGTTGGAGATAATAGAGAACCTTTTAAGCTTGGTCATCTTGTGTAAGTATGTTATATTGTTTCTAACCACCTTTTCAGTAGTAGGTAGGGTATCTTCAAACTTGGCATTATTTCTTGACATCCATGTGAACCAGGCCACTATGAAAGGTATAGGAGCATAATTCAGCTTATGCCAGTTCTACTAGAAGGTATTAATTTTATCTTAAGTAAGATTGATCACTTCA
>JXCR01109221.1:4930-30738 GCA_002079205.1 Phalaenopsis hybrid cultivar
TGGAAGATTGCTAAAGAGGATCCCAAGTGGAGGTGATGCATGAAGAGCTTAGAGCTTTAGATATAAATCGAATATGGGAGATTGTACCACTACTAGCAAGGAGGAAGACAATTTGATGTAAGTGGATCTTCACGGTAAAATAAACTTCAGAAGGGAAGGTGGAGAGGTACAAATCACGATTATTGAAAAAATGGTACAACCAAACATATGATATTGACGACGATGAATTCCGTACACCAGTCGCAAAGATGAGCACAGTGGTAACATTGACTTCTCTAGCTGTGAATAGTGGATGAAGACTCCACCAATTGAATGCAAAGAATGCTTTTCTTCTTGGGGAGCTACTGGAGGAGGTATATATGGAGATACCATTAGGATTCAGTACATCACAGACAGTGGGCAAGGTGTGTAGGTTTAGGAAGTCATTATATGACTTAAAGCAGTCCCCTCGGACCTGGTTCGACAACTTCAGAAAAAAATAGTAGGCATGAGTTATCGGCAGATCAATTCTGACCACAATTTTCTTTCGATGACTTGGTGGCCACATTACTATTTTTGTTGTGTATACGGATGATATGATTGTCACTGAGGATGATGGGGGAGAGATTGCTTAGCTGAAGTTAATTTTGTACAAGAAGTTTGANTAATGCTTTTCTTCTTGGGGAGCTACTGGAGGAGGTATATATGGAGATACCATTAGGATTCAGCACATCACAGACAATGAGCAAGGTGTGTAGGTTTAGAAAGTCATTATATGACTTAAAGCAGTCCCCTCGAACCTGGTTCGACAACTTCAGAAAAAAAATAGTAGGCATGAGTTATCGGCAGATCAATTCTGACCACAGTTTTCTTTCAATGACTTGGTGGCCACATTACTATTTTTGTTGTGTATACGGATATGATTGTCACTGAGGATGATGGGGGAGAGATTGCTTAGCTGAAGTTAATTTTGTACAAGAAGTTTGAGGTGAAGGACCTAAACAGTTGAGATACTTTCTTGGAATTGTGGTGGCTCGTGGAGTAAAGAGGATTGTTCTATCTTAGAGGAAATATGTGCTAGGCTTGCTCAAAGAGATAGACATGTTCGAATGCAAGCGCGCAGTTTCATCAATTGATCAGAAGGGAAAATTGAGGGCAGAGGAGGGGAGCCAGTTGATCGCAAGACCTACTAGAGTTTGGTAGGTCGTCTCATTTATTTGAGTCACACTNGATGCAAGCGCGCAGTTTCATCAATTGATCAGAAGGGAAAATTGAGCGTAGAGGAGGGGAGCCAGTTGATCGCAAGACCTACTAGAGTTTGGTAGGTCGTCTCATTTATTTGAGTCACACTCGTCCCGACATATCATCTGCAGTAAGTATGGTGCATCATCACATGCATGATCCGAGGAAGGGTCACATGGATGCAGTATATCAAATTCTAAGGAACCTGAAGAGTGCTTTAGGAAAGAGGCTGATCTTCAACAAGAATGGACATGTAAGAAGTGAGGGCTATTGTAGCTTTAACTGAGCAAGTTCTATGGATGACAAGAAGTCCATATCTGGATACTGCATGTTTGTAAGGGACAAGTTGGTCTCGAGGAAGAGCAAAAAACAATCAATAGTAGCAAGGTCAACAACAAAGGTAGATTATAAAACCATGGCCTTAAGAGTTGCTGAGATGATGTGGCTGAGAGTCTTATTGGCAGAGCTCAAGGTGGACCAAGGAACTAAAATGAAGTAGTCGTGCGACAACAAGTCAGTGATCAACGTTGCTAACAACCCTGTGCAACATGATAGAACCAAACCTGNGTCATCACATGCATGATCCGAGGAAGGGTCACATGGATGCGGTATATCAAATTCTAAGGAACCTGAAGAGTGCTTTAGGAAAGAGGCTGATCTTCAACAAGAATGGACATGTAAGAAGTGAGGGCTATTGTAGCTTTAACTGAGCAAGTTCTATGGATGACAAGAAGTCCATATCTGGATACTGCATGTTTGTAAGGGACAAGTTGGTCTCGAGGAAGAGCAAAAAACAATCAATAGTAGCAAGGTCAACAACAAAGGTAGATTATAAAACCATGGCCTTAAGAGTTGCTGAGATGATGTGGCTGAGAGTCTTATTGGCAGAGCTCAAGGTGGACCAAGGAACTAAAATGAAGTAGTCGTGCGACAACAAGTCAGTGATCAACGTTGCTAACAACCCTGTGCAACATGATAGAACCAAACCTGAGGAGATTGATAGGTTTCATCAAGGAAAAGTTGAATAACTGTCTACTGGAGCTAAGTCATGTAGCCACTAGAGAGCAAGTTGCTCTGACTGCCTCACTAAAGGACTTAGCTCATAAGATTTTTCTAGGTTGTGTGACAAGATGAGCTTAGTTGACATCTTTTGCCCATCTTGAAGGGGAGTGTTGGGATTTGTTTCTAATGTAGGGTAATATATGTAAATAGAAGAAGTGTATGGATATATTTGTAAATGTTGTAAGGCTCTCTATAAGCCCATATGTTAATGAAATGAGAGCTCTTTCACAAAATATTCCATAATTTTATATAAGTTATTTTATTTTATTTATATAAGTTAGTGTTATTGTTGATTTCATCTTGTGATTGGAATGTCATATAGGTAAACATAAATAATTAGATATTAAAGATGTAAAAGCATAGAAATTCAATGTTATGCATATAAGGCCCCTAGAATATCCAAATCGCAGATCATCCTCAACTAGAGCAAATTTTTTTGGATGTTATTTACATTGTAGAAAATAAAACTCGTAGTATAATATTCATGTCCATTATTACTGTTGTGTTTATTTTATTTTGCAAACCATGCAGTGAATCAGTTACAGATAGAGGTTGGAGAGCTCAAAGGTAGGCTTACAGAGGTCATAAGTAACTGTGATGCATTATGCAAAAGAATTACAACAGAAGGACCAGAATCACTTCGCGGATCAGCTGTACCCTTTTTAGCAAGAGAGACTTCATTAGCAGATCATTTTTCATCCGATAACAAATCATGACATTGAACGTGGACATACTGATAAGTTCTTATTCAAATTCGCTATTTTGATCATAATTTGTTATGTTTGATTTTATGTACCAGAAGAGTTGCCACGAGTATTTATTTTTAAGATGGAGAAGCTCTTTTTCTTTTACGGTTTTTCTTAAATGTAGACACTGTTTGAAAAATAATGAAAGTTTTTTAAATCTATTATTTGATTTTATGTAATCAACACTAATTTACTCAATGATCATCCACTTTGTTAAGTTGACAAATTTTATTAAAGTTTCAGAGTAATAATACGCCTGGACACCAAAATCAGTAAAAAACAACAACGAAACGACGATAGATCGATTGAAATAAGCCAATTATGGGATGCTCTTACGAAAAGCAAATGCAAAAAAGTAATATACAAAAAAATGATCTACTTTCAAGAGGTTGATCGACTCTCCCACACCCTAGACGTCGCTAGGAACATCACCAAAAGAAGAAAACTCAGCAGCCAACATAATAATGCATAAAGAAAGCAAACTTAGGTTCTCTCTCTAATAGTATCCTCTCATAGCATTTCAAAAACTTTCTCTTCCAACTTTCCCTTTAAAATCCATTATTTTATGCTCCTTGCATATCCTTTCCTTTTGCGACTCCCTTTGTCCGCTTCACTTCTTTCCGTCGCAAAGACCGACCCGCCTTTGGGCCGGCTATATCGCTTCCAGCCATCTAGGGTAGACTGGCTCGTGTATGGGCATAACATTACTTCTCCCAAAAAAGTGCCTTGTCCTCAAGGTGAAAGGATGAAAACTAGTTGTGGATCTCTTCATAAGGCTCCCATGTTGCTTTATAGTTTGACAGCCTCTTCCATTTGACCAATAACTCCTTTGCTCCCCTTACTCCTCGGCGCACTCTTTCGATCTCTAACGGCTCCAAAATCACCTCAAAGTCTTCTGCCAATGTTGGCGGTAGTTTAGGTGAGGTGACTTGATCTCCAATAGCACGTCTCAACTGTGATACATGGAAGACTAGGTGTAGTGCAGACGATGGTGGTAACCTCAAATAATAAGCCCTTTCCCGATACGTGACATCACCTCATGTGGTCCAAAGTATCATGTGAAAGTTTCTCGCTCCTCCTGGCCAATGTCTTTTGTTGGTAGGGCCCCAGCTTCAAGTAGATTATATCTCATGGTTCAAACTTCACCTCTCTTCTGTGTTCATCCGTTTTCCTCCTCATGATTTGTTGAGCTTTTAATAAATGTCCCTTGAGCCCTACTAATATCCTGCCCCTCTCCTAGAAGTATTGATCGACGTTAGATATTGGTGTGGCACCATGCCCATAAAGTACCAAGTGAGATGGATCTCGTCCATAAAATATCTTGAAAGGGATGGTCTATGATGCGGTGTGGTATGACATGTTATACTAATATTCAACCCATACAATCAACTTAACCCATAGCTTTGGCGTATTAGATACAAAACAACACAGGTATGTCTCCACACTTCTATTGACCACCTTCGTCTGTCCATCGATCTGGGATGATGTCTGGTGCTCCTCTTAAGTACAGTCTCTTGCAACCTGAATAGCTATTTTCAGAAGTGATTGAGGAACACCTTGTCCCTATCCAAAACAATTGATTTCAGTACTTTGTGCTAATAGATACTTCCAGGATAAACACTGCTGCGAATGAAACCTCCGTGTAGGAATGCTGCAAGGGAATGAGATGTGCATGCTTACTCAGGCGATCCATGACCACCATGATCACCGTGAACCCTTCTGATTGTGGCAATCCCTTAATGAAATTCATAGTCACTTCTTCCCAAACCTTCCTTGGTAACACTACTGTTGTAGTAACCCTCCTGGTGCCCTGGTCAAGTACTCGTGCCACTGACATATGTCACATTTTGCCACCATATCCTCGATGTCTGTGCACATCCCCACCTAATAAAGTTTTGCCGCCAAATGTAGGTCGTTTGCATCCCTTAGTGTCTCCCGTTAGCACTATCACGAGAACCTTGTAATAATTTGGAAATATATTCTGACGACTTAGGTTAGCATGAATATCCCCTGGTGGAGCAGCTACTGTTCTCTCAATGCATAACCTCAATGATTGTTCAGATCAGTAGTAACTCAGTTCTTATCTTTCTCAGCTTTTCATCCCTTTCGTTCTTCTGTCTCAAGGCTTCCCAATCTATAACCAAGGGTATCAATAGGACTATCAAATCCCGTTCACATACAGACTTTGACCTTGCTTTGACTGTAAGAACCTGGTTGAAGTAGACAATCATGACTGATTTTGCATGAGCACTGCTCCCAATCTGTACCTTGATGTATCAATCTCCACCGCAAATGGATTACTGAAATCTGAAAGTGCTAATACCAGTACGCTAGTCATGGACCTCTTCAAATGTTCAACTGCTCTGTTAGTGACCATGCAATCATGTCATATTCTCTCACGAACTTCTTGTAGTAGTAGCTGAGACTCAGGAATCCCCTCAAGGCTTCTTGGTAAGTGCCAATCAACCATAAGCTCGATCTTGGACTGGTCCGCTGCTACCTCCGTTCTGGTTACCACATATCCGTAGTACTCCACCTGCAATTGTGCAAATAAACATTTCTTCAAGTTGGCATACAATTGGTGCTCCTTCAATTTTTCCAAGACGATCCTTAAGTGCCCCACATGCTCTGTCTCTGTATGACTGTAGATCAAAATGTCATCAAAGAAGATCAGGATAAAGTTCTAGAGATAATGAAGGAAAACCCTATTCTTGAGGGATTGAAATGTCGCCCGCGCGTTGGTGAGACCAAACGACATCACTAAGAATTCCTAGTGTCCTTCATGTTTCCTGAATGTCGTCTTATGCACATCCGTTGGATTCATCTTGATCTAGTGGTATCACAACATAAGATCAATTTTTTGAGAAAATGACTGCTTCATAATGTTCACCCAATAACTCATCAATAGCAGGAATCAGAAACTTGTTCAACACCGTCTCCTTGTTCAAAGCCCGGTAGTCCACGCAGGATCTCCAACTTCCATCTCTTTTCTTCACCAACAGGATGAGACTGGAAAAAAGGCTCACATTAGGCCTGATAATCCAACATCGAGCTTCTCTCTAATTAGCTTATCTATCTCATTATTTTGAATCTAGGGGTACCTGTATGGTCTGAAACTGATGGGAGAAACACACTCCTTCAAGGTAATAGAGTGCTTGTGCTCCCTCAGGGGAGGTAACCTGCTTGGCTGTAGGAATACATCCCTGAACTATTGTAGGAGTTGTGGTCCCCTTCAAGAAACTTTGTTAACTCTGAATCTCGAACCTTCTTAATGCCCTGCAACTATACCAAGTAGCCCAATCCTGCTCCCCATATCAACTTGACCATGGTTTTGTGCGACACCATAGTTTTGCATAAACTATCATCTCCTTTCAACGTTACCTTCCTACCCTCCACTTGGAACTCCTTTGTTAGGGACTTCCAATCCACCTTCATCTCCCCTAGCGTTCGTAGTTTCATCCATAAAATCACATTTGTGTTGCCCAAGTCTTAGGGAAGGAAGTCCTTCACCACCTATACGCCGTGGAGTGCTAGAACTAACCCTTTGCAAACTCCCCAAATTTTATGTACCTTTCCTGTCCTCATTATGACGTCGAAGCTCCTTGTAGTCACTAGCTTAGCCCTAGCTTCTCCACAACCTGATTTGTGATAAATTTCTATGTGGGCTCGCTATCCACCAACACCACAATCGACTATACCCTTATCCACCCCCTCACCTTTATGGTGTGATTCAGGGTAAATCTCACCACCGAATTGAGGGACACCTTCACCACATCCAAATGCAGATACTCCACCACATTCTCCTCTGACTCTTCACTCTTTGTATCGTCTTGAACTAGAAGAATCTGAAGGGCACGCTCTTTAATGTATATTTTTCTTCATAGCGGAAACACAATCATTTTGCTCTTTTATCTGCACTTCTGTGTCTGTGAGGTGCTTGAAATTTTCCCCTGGATGGGTTCCTATATTCTTCCCCATCGGTATCTCTTTATGAACAATCTCCGTTTGGGTCGTTGTTGTTGTGGCTATTAAGGTGTTATTATTAAATCCTCCGGTGTTGCCTCCTTTATTGATCTTCTTCACCTGTTTCTTATCCTCCATGATCTGGGTGAGCTTTATCATTTCTCTCAATCCTCACTGTCTTAATAGTCGGATGGCTGCTCGGATGTCGGGCTTTAGACCTTTCAAGAAGTTTCTTTCAAGTTCTGCTACAGAAATATCCCTCAATCTTTCTGACAAAAGCTCAAACNTGACAAATTTTATTAAAATTTCAGAGTAATAATACGCCTGGACACCAAAATCAGTAAGAAACAACAACGAAACGACGATAGATCGATTGAAATAAGCCAATTATGGGCTGCTCTTACGAAAAGCAAATGCAAAAAAGTAATATACAAAAAAATGATCTACTTTTAAGAAGTTGATCGACTCTCCCACACCCTAGACGTCGCTAGGAACATCACCAAAAGAAGAAAACTCAGCAGCCAACATAATAATGCATAAAGAAAGCAAACTTAGGTTCTCTCTCTAATAGTATCCTCTCATAGCATTTCAAAAACTTTCCCTTCCAACTTTCCCTTTAAAATCCATTATTTTATGCTCCTTGCATATCCTTTCCTTTTGCGACTCCCTTTGTCCGCTTCACTTCTTTCCGTCGCAAAGACCGACCCGCCTTTGGGCCGGCTATATCGCTTCCAGCCATCTAGGGTAGACTGGCTCGTGTATGGGCATAACATTACTTCTCCCAAAAAAGTGTCTTGTCCTCAAGGTGAAAGGATGAAAACTAGTTGTGGATCTCTTCATAAGGCTCCAATGTTGCTTTATAGTCTGACGGCCTCTTCCATTTGACAAATAACTCCTTTGCTCCCCTTACTCCTCGGCGCACTCTTTCGATCTCTAACGGCTCCAAAATCACCTCAAAGTCTTCTGCCAATGTTAGCGGTAGTTTAGATGAGGTGACTTGATCTCCAATAGCACATCTCAACTGTGATACATGGAAGACTAGGTGTAGTGCAGACGATGGTGGTAACCTCAAATAATAAGCCTTTTCTCGATACGTGACATCACCTCATATGGTCCAAAGTATCATGTGAAAGTTTCTCGCTCCTCCTGGCCAATGTCTTTTGTTGGTAGGGCCCCAGCTTCAAGTAGATTATATCTCATGGTTCAAACTTCACCTCTCTTCTGTGTTCATCCGTTTTCCTCCTCATGATTTGTTGAGCTTTTAATAAATGTCCCTTGAGCCCTGCTAATATCCTGCCCCTCTCCTAGAAGTATTGATCGACGTTAGATATTGGTGTGGCACCATGCCCATAAAGTACCAAGTGAGATGGATCTCGTCCATAAAATATCTTGAAAGGGATGGTCTATGATGCGGTGTGGTATGACATGTTATACTAATATTCAACCCATACAATCAACTTAGCCCATAGCTTTGGCGTATTAGATACAAAACAATGCAGGTATGTCTCCACACTTCTATTGACTACCTTCGTCTGTCCATCGATCTGGGATGATGTGTGGTGCTCCTCTTAAGTACAGTCTCTTGCAACCTGAATAGCTATTGTCAGAAGTGACTGAGGAACACCTTGTCCCTATCCAAAACAATTGATTTCAGTACTTTGTGCTAACAGATACTTCCAGGATAAACACTGCTGCGAATGAAACCTCCGTGTAGGAATGCTGCAAGGGAATGAGATGTGCATGCTTACTCAAGCGATCCATGACCACCATGATCACCGTGAACCCTTCTGATTGTGGCAATCCCTTAATGAAATCCATAGTCACTTCTTCCCAAACCTTCCTTGGTAACACTACAGTTGTAGTAACCCTCCTGGTGCCCTGGTCAAGTACTCGTGCCACTGACATATGTCACATTTTGCCACCATATCCTCAATGTCTGTGCAAATCCCCACCTAATAAAGTTTTGTCGCCAAATGTAGGTCGTTTGCATCCCTTAGTGTCTCCCGTTCGCACTATCACGAGAACCTTGTAATAATTTGGAAATATATTCTGACGACTTAGGTTAGCATGAATATCCTCTGGTGGAGCAGCTACTGTTCTCTCAATGCATAACCTCAATGATTGTTCAGATCAATAGTAACTCAGTTCTTATCTTTCTTAGCTTTTCATCCCTTTCGTTCTTCTGTCTCAAGGCTTCCCAATCTATAACCAAGGGTATCAATAGGACTATCAAATCCCGTTCACATACAGACTTTGGCCTTGCTTTGACTGTAAGAACCTGGTTGAAGTAGACAATCATGACTGATTCTACATGAGCATTGCTCCCAATCTGTATCTTGATGTATCAATCTCCACCGCAAATGGATTACTGAAATCTGAAAGTGCTAATACCAGTACGCTAGTCATGGACCTCTTCAAATGTTCAACTGCTCTGTTAGTGACCATGCAATCATGTCATATTCTCTCACGAACTTCTTGTAGTAGTAGCTGAGACTCAGGAATCCCCTCAAGGCTTCTTGGTAAGTGCCAATCAACCATAAGCTCGATCTTGGACTGGTCCGCTGCTACCTCCGTTCTGGTTACCACATATCCGTAGTACTCCACCTGCAATTGTGCAAATAAACATTTCTTCAAGTTGGCATACAATTGGTGCTCCTTCAATTTTTCCAAGACGATCCTTAAGTGCCCCACATGCTCTGTCTCTGTATGACTGTAGATCAAAATGTCATCAAAGAAGATCAGGATAAAGTTCTAGAGATAATGAAGGAAAACCCTATTCTTGAGGGATTGAAATGTCGCCCGCGCGTTGGTGAGACCAAACGACATCACTAAGAATTCCTAGTGTCCTTCATGTTTCCTGAATGTCGTCTTATGCACATCCGTTGGATTCATCTTGATCTAGTGGTATCACAACATAAGATCAATTTTTTGAGAAAATGACTGCTTCATAATGTTCACCCAATAACTCATCAATAGCAGGAATCAGAAACTTGTTCAACACCGTCTCCTTGTTCAAAGCCCGGTAGTCCACGCAGGATCTCCAACTTCCATCTCTTTTCTTCACCAACAGGATGAGACTGGAAAAAAGGCTCACATTAGGCCTGATAATCCAACATCGAGCTTCTCTCTAATTAGCTTATCTATCTCATTATTTTGAATCTAGGGGTACCTGTATGGTCTGAAACTCATGGGAGAAACACACTCCTTCAAGGTAATAGAGTGCTTGTGCTCCCTCATGGGAGATAACCTGCTTGGCTGTAGGAATACATCCCTGAACTATTGTAGGAGTTGTGGTCCCCTTCAAGAAAATTTGTTAACTCTGAATCTCGAACCTTCTTAATGCTCTGCAACTATACCAAGTAGCCCAATCCTGCTCCCCATATCAACTTGACCATGGTTTTGTGCGACACCATAGTTTTGCATAAACTAGCATCTCCTTTCAATGTTACCTTCCTACCCTCCACTTGGAACTCCTTTGTTAGGGACTTCCAATCCACCTTCATCTCCCCTAGCGTTCGTAGTTTCATCCATAAAATCACATCTGTGTTGCCCAAGTCTTAGGGAAGGAAGTCCTTCACCACCTATACGTCGTGGAGTGCTAGAACTAACCCTTTGCAAACTCCCCAAATTTTATCTACCTTTCCTGTCCTCATTATGACGTCGAAGCTCCTTGTAGTCACTAGCTCAGCCCTAGCTTCTCCACAACCTGATTTGTGATAAATTTATGTGTGGGCTTGCTATCCACCAACACCACAATCGACTATACCCTTATCCACCCCCTCATCTTTATGGTGTGATTCTGGGTAAATCTCACCACCGAATTGAGGGACACCTCCACCACATCCAAATGCAGATACTCCACCACATTCTCCTCTGACTCTTCACTCTTTGTATCGTCTTGAACTAGAAGAATCTGAAGGGCACGCTCTTTAATGTATATTTTTCTTCATAGCGGAAACACAATCATTTTGCTCTTTTATCTGCACTTCTGCGTCTGTGAGGTGCTTGAAATTTTCCCCGGGATGGGTTCCTATATTCTTCCCCATCGGTGTCTCTTTATGAACAATCTCTGTTTGGGTCGCTGTTGTTGTGGCTGTTAAGGTGTTCTTATTAAATCCTCCGGTGTTGCCTCCTTTATTGGTCTTCTTCACCTGTTTCTTATCCTCCATCATCTGGGTGAGCTCTATCATTTCTTTCAATCCTCACTGTCTTAATAGTCGGATGGCTGCTCAGATGTCGGGCTTCAGACCTTTCAAGAAGTTTCTTTCAAGTTCTGCTACAGAAATATCCCTCAATCTTTCTGACAAAAGCTCAAACTTCTCCCGTTCTTCCTTAATCGTGCCCTCCTGAGTCAGAGCATAGAATTGCTTCTGTAGGTCTCATTCCTAAATTACTTGGAAACGCTCCAGCAAGCAATCCTTATACTCCTCCCATGAGTGCATCGAATATCTTGCCTCCATTCTCTGAAACCACACTAAAGTCTTTCCCTCCAAGCATAATCTTGTTGTCATGCCAAATTTGGGTGATATAAATGTAAAAAACAAAATTAAGGTATTAGATATGTAAATGCTTAGGAATTGGGTAGTTTGTATGTAAAAGTCCCCAGCCATTACATGAACTGAACACTGAATTTGCATGTAAATATAATTGGTTCTTTCCTTAATTACATTAAAATTTGTTTGTATGATATGCAAACACATATGTTAGTGGTATGCATGTAAATATAATTAAGGAAAGAAGTTTTAAATCTAAATGGTCTTGAATTCAGGATGTGGACGGTATTAATTATGGCTTACATTAAAAAAAAAAGAAGAAAAAAATACTAATTAATATCTCATTTTCTGGTAAAAAAATTCTAGAATTTGCAGAAGGTTGGGAGGTATCAAACAAACGATTGTGCGGGTTGAAGTTTGCGAAAATCAAAGACATTATTATATCGAAAGGAGAGGTTTAAAGTATAATGTTTCAATCACGGTTGAATTTGTAATAAATATTTAATTTTTTTTTAATATAATTTAAATAATACAATTATGATGTAATATTATTTTTTTAATCAATTTAAAAATTAATATTTTAATTTAATATAATATTTTTAAATATTTTAAATCATTTAAAACCTTACGAAATAAAATTAATTCTTCACAAAATCATATCTCATTATAGGGAGAAAGATAAAGAAGACTATTCAGAATTCATGAGAATGATACGAGAAAACACAGATTTTATATATACAACAAAGAAAGAAATGAACACAACTTATCTCACACTTCTTCCCAAACAAATCTCTAGAGGTTCCTTTTAACCNCTCAGAATTCATGAGAATGATACGAGAAAACACAGATTTTATATATACAAATAAGTTTTAAAAAAAAAGAAAGAAATAAACACAACTTATCTCACACTTCTTCCCAAACAAATCTCTAGAGGTTCCCTTTAACCACCTTCTCTCTTTACAATCACACTCAATTCTAACACATTATAAAGCCCGGATAAAATATGACTTATTATTCGAATTTTGTTTTATGGTTAAAATTTTCCTTCCTCTGCGCAACACACAAGAGTCATAGATCACATAATATATTATCTTTTTGTCGAAACATATAAGTAAATGAAATTCTATGATTAACACAACTACGAAAGAGCCTGATTCCCCAAGAAAATGATATAGGAAAAAAACCATAAAAAAANATCTTTACAATCACACTCAATTCTCACACGTTATAAAACCCGGATAAAATATGACTATTATTATTCGAATTTTGTGGTTAAAATTTTCGTTCCTCTGCGCAACACACGAGTCGTAGATCACGTAATATATTATCTTTTTGTCGAAACAGATAAGTAAATGAAACTCTATGATTAACACAACTACGAAAGAGCCTGATTCCCCAAGAAAATGATATAGGAAAAAAACCATAAAAAAAAATAACGAAAACCACCTACCATAAATCATAGACACGAAAGAAAATTTAGCCCACGCATGTTTAAAAAAAAATACTGGAAAAACATTCCATTAAAATCATTCTTGCAAGTAAAGCTAAAATATAAAAACTTACAAAACAAGTTTACTCATCAACAGCAGCAAACTCCCATCTCATAAAATAATCCTCTCAGAATATACATTTAGCTCTCAAACTATCACATGTATTGAATTGGTTGAACTTTTTAAAATCATAGTAAAAAGAATACTAGCAAGTCACCTCTAATAGACCCATCTTCAGACTTTAGCAATCGAGCTATTAAAGGGCATTTTATTGCTTCAAAAAAAATGCACGGCAACATTTTTTTGTTCTTTAAATTAACTTATATTTGTTACATACCACTTTAAAATACTTCATATTATTTCAAATCAATGTTCTAATGAATTCAAGCATGACTTGCATTATTTTAAAAAACTTTTATTGCTCGTATGAGAAAGTTCTCCGTAATAAGCTCTGAACTCGCACAAAACAAAGTGAGGGNACAAAATTAAGGTATTAGATATGTAAATCCTTAGGAATTGGGTAGTTTGTATGTAAAAGTCCCCAGCCATTACATGAACTGAACAGTGCAGTATCAAATCAACTCATGTTTGATTTAATACTCATGTTTGATTTAATGATATTGAATTTGGTTATTAAAATATCATTATTCTAAATATTAAAAAGTAGAATACAATTTTTTATGCAAAGATAAGGTGTTATGTATAAATTAAAATTTGTTTGTATGATATGCAAACACATATGTGAGTGGTATGCATGTAAATATAATTAAGGAAAGAAGTCTTAAATCTAAATGGTCTTGAATTCAGGATGTGGACGGTATTAATTATGGCTTACATTAAAAAAAAGAAGAAAAAACTACTAATTAATATCTCATTTCAGGTAAAAAGTTCTTAAACCAGAATTTGCAGAAGGTTGGGAGGTATCAAACAAACGATTGTGCGGGTTGAAGTTTGTGAAAATCAAAGACATTATTATATTGAATTTGTAATAAATATTTAAATTTTTTTAATATAATTTAAATAATACAATTATGATGTAATATTATTTTTTTAATCAATTTAATAATTAATATTTTAATTTAATATAATATTTTAAATCATTTAAAACCTTACGAAATAAAACTAATTCTTCACAAAATCATATCTCATTAATGGGAGAAAGATAATGAAGACTACTCAGAATTCATGAGAATGATACGAGAAAACACAGATTTTATACATACAAATAAGTTTTTAAAACAAAGAAAGAAATGAACACAACTTATCTCACACTTCTTCCCAAACAAATCTCTAGAGGTTCCTTTTAACCACTTTCTCTCTTTACAATCACACTCAATTCTCACACGTTATAAAGCCCGGATAAAATATGACTATTATTATTTGGATTTTGTGGTTAAAATTTTTGTTCCTCAGTGCAACACACAAGAGTCACATATCACGTAAAATGTTAGCTTCCTATCGAAACGGATAAGAAGTAAATGAAACTCTATGATTAACACAACTACGAAAGAGCCTGATTCCCCAAGAAAATGATATAGGAAAAAAACCATTAAAAAAAATCACGAAAACCACCTACCATAAATCATATAGACGCGAAAGAAAATTTAGCCCACGCATGTTTAAAAAAAAACACTGGAAAAACATTCCATTAAAATCATTCTTGCAAGTAAAGCTAAAAAGTAAAAACTTACAAAACAACTTGTTTACTCATCAACAGCAGCAAACTCCCATCTCATAAAATAATCCTCTCAGAATATATATTTAGCTCTCTCAAACTATCACATGTATTGAATTGGTTGAACTTTTTAAAATCATAGTAAAAAGAATACTAGCAAGTCACCTCTAATAGACCCATCTTCAGACTTCAGCAATCGGGCTATTAAAGGGCATTTTATTGCTTCAAAAAAAATGCACGGCAACATTGTTTTGTTCTTTAAATTAACTTATATTTGTTACATACCACTTTAAAACACTTCATATTATTTTAAATCAATGTTCTAATGAATTCAAGCATGACTTACATTATTTTAAAGAACTTTTATTGCTCGTATGAGAAAGTTCACCGTAATAAGCTCTGAACTCGCACAAAACAAAGTGAGGGTATTATTTGATTTAAAGGAGGCAGCCTCTCAATTTAATGTCAATATGCATTATATATGAAAGTTTAGGTGTGTTATATNTTATATTTGAAAGTTTAGGTGTGTTATATATAAATCTATAAAAATTGTGTCATCTTAGCAAATGCCCCCAATTCATTAATAATAGAAAATAGTAAAAAACAGAGAAACATAGTGTTCTACGAGGGAGTTTAATACTACAGTTTTTGTTGTTGTTCTCTCATCTCGAGAAAAAAATATTGTGTTTGGAATTCGGACGTGAAACTGAGTTTGGACAACGGACATAATACAGCGGGGCAGAGCAGGAGCTCAGACCTCCGCTATTTCATGTTTACTGTCCGGACGCGAGTCCCGTCTCCAGACGCAATACTTTCCCCCACCTCGAGAGGCCACTAAACACATTAGCCCGCAGAACAAGAGAAAGGAAAATAAAACAACTATAATAATACATAATTTTCATTTCATTTTCCTATCCGTTCCAAGCTTCCGNTGATAACGGGCACAATACAGCCGGGCAGAGCAGGAGCTCAGACCTCCGCTATTTCACGTCCATTGTCCGGACGCGAGTCCCGTCTCCAGACGCAATATTTTCCCCATCTCGAGAGGCCACTAAACACATTAGCCCGCAGAACAGGAGAAAGGAAAATAAAACAACTATAATAATACATAATTTTCATTTCATTTTCCTATCCGTTCCAAGCTTCCGAGCAGACAATTCATGGGCACTCAAATTTAGCCTGCAACGCAAATTCCTCAGTAGGCTAAAAGTTGTTATAGGGATGACCCCTCAAATAAAACATAGCTTAGCTCATAACTGAGATGAGATATTTTTTTCAGGCAATCTTATTCTTATGAATAGAGAGTTCAAAAAAATACTTCTAAAAACAGGGGCATTTACATACATACCGTCCAATTCCTATATAATTACATATCTAACACCTAAACTTTTTATATTTATAACCCCCAAATCTTTCTTATCACATATAAAATACCAATATTTTAATTTTTAAAAGGTGAAATACACATTTCACTGCATAAAGTGGCATATATGTAAAACTTGAAGTTTGTGTTACATATATGTAAATACATAGGAATTGAGTGGTATGTATGTAAATCTTTCAAAAAATGTTTGAGAAATACTTTCTTGATCAAATGCCATGTTAATGACAGCAAGGAAGTGGCTCAGTAAACCATCAGTATTATCATGTTCCAGCTGAGCTAAACTATTAACAACATAAAGCCTGATTAACTTTGGTCAATATAAGCCTCATAGCCGTTGCATTTGCTTTGAAAATAAATCGAACTGCATTCATCTTAAAAGCAAATCTAATAGTTTTACGACTCACTTTATGTCCAACGTGACTGCATCAGAAAATGTATATGCAAAGTGAAATAATCATATNCGTTCCAGCTGAGCTAAACTATTAACAACATAAAGCCTGATTAACTTTGGTCAATATAAGCTCATAGCCGTTGGATTTGCTTTGAAAATAAATCGAACTGCATTCATCTTAAAGCAAATCTAATACTTTTACGACTCACTTTATGTCCAACGTGACTGCATCAGAAAATGTATATTCAAAGTGAAATAATCATATTGGGATAAATTCAAATAATCAAAATGATACCATGAAAGATGAAGAATTACTCCAGCGACAAGTTTTTGCTCCGTATTTTGCGCTGTTGGTCGGCTATGCCTTTGGCGAGCCGGTCGGATGCCAGAATCAAATCTCCAGGTCTTGCATTTATAGAACTGCTGGCATGTTTAGGCTTGAACCACCTTTTTAAAGTGAGGCCATTTATTCTTATTTTACCATGAGATTCATCTCCCTGATACCGTAGCCCCAATCGCCTCAGTAAAGATCCAACTGCTTGACCGACCCTGCATGGATAGAGTTTTGTTTTACTTTTTAAGAAAAAAAAATCTGCCATTTATGATGTTAGAATAGGGGGGCAGTTCAGAAATGAAAAACAGCAATGCAAAATTATTTCTTCGTTTTCCTTTTAACCTTTACAAACTAGATTCACTATCCTCTAGAATGGCTAATAAAAATCTAGTACGTATAGAAGGTTTTAAATATAGCTTCTGAGAATTAGATAGAATATCTGTGGGATCTCCAGCAAGTTTCTGGTTTACAGAGAATTACACAAATACTAGATGTATGTATTGGTGGAATCAAGGGAGTAGCTGTGGGAGGCACTCGCCAACACAAAATTTTACTAAATCTCTTTAATATCATATTATTTTTTTTTAAAAAAAATTCCTTCCTAAAATTAAATACTTAATAATAATGTAATAGTAAGTATTCATTTGATTTAAAAATCATAGTTATAATAGTTCTAAAAATTTTAAAGAGATTGAAGTTTTAAGGTGAAATATTCACCACCACTTACTTCTTTATTTCACTATCCTTCAATCTAAGTTTCAGAGCACCATCTTTGCTTCCAAGAGTTAAAACAGAATGCCTAATGATGAACTTTACTTCAAATTCAAAAAATAAAACGGATGGAGGTGTGCAGGAAGGTTAAAAAGGGAAGAAAAGTTTATAGCCAAAAAAAATTAATTTTACCAAAGGAAAAAAAAGGGCTACGACGCCCTTTTGTTGACCACCAGAAAAATTAATTGTAAGCACACTAAATTGCAGTGCAGAAAACGATGGCATGCTCGTTCTACTCACCAGCATACAAGGGACCTCGCTGTAGATCTTTTCATCTTTTTACAGATGTTAAGTATTTCTTAGTCCCATTTAAATAAAAATTTGAAGAAGAGGCTTCAACCTTGCTTCAGGATTCTGCTAATATTATACCTAAATGTATGGGGCTACTTCAAAACTTAGGAAGGTTGACAAACATAACACATAGTTATTATTTATTTACATTTCTAATACCTAGACTTTGACATATATTTATACAACACTCATTTTTAATAAAACATCAGAAATACCAATATATATATATATATATATATATATATATATATATATATATATATATATATATATAAAAANCAATACAAGCCTCATAGCCGTTGCATTTGCTTTGAAAATAAATCGAACTGCATTCATCTTAAAGCAAATCTACTAGTTTTACGACTCACTTTATGTCCAACGTGACTGCATCAGAAAATGTATATGCAAAGTGAAATAATCATATTGGGATAAATTCAAATAATCAAAATGATACCATGAAAGATGAAGAATTACTCCAGCGACAAGTTTTTGCTCCGTATTTTGCGCTGTTGGTCGGCTATGCCTTTGGCGAGCCGTTCGGATGCCAGAATCAAATCTCCATGTCTTGCATTTATAGAACTGCTGGCATGTTTAGGTTTGAACCACCTTTTTAAAGTGAGGCCATTTATTCTTATTTTACCATGAGATTCATCTCCCTGATACCGTAGCCCCAATCGCCTCAGTAAAGATCCAACTGCTTGACCGACCCTGCATGGATAGAGTTTTGTTTTACTTTTTAAGAATAAAAAATCTGCCATTTATGATGTTAGAATAGGGGGGCTAGTTCAGAAATGAAAAACAGCAGTGCAAAATTATTTCTTTGTTTTCCTTTTAACCTTTACAACTAGGTTCACTATCCTCTAGAATGGCTAATAAGAATCTAGTACGTATAGAAGGTTTTAAATANCCCACCTTTACAACTAGGTTCACTATCCTCTAGAATGGCTAATAAGAATCTAGTACGTATAGAAGGTTTTAAATATAGCTTCTGAGAATTAGATAGAATATCTGTGGGATCTCCAGCAAGTTTCTGGTTTACAGAGAATTACACTAATACTAGATGTATGTAGTGGTGGAATCAAGGGAGTAGCTGTGGGAGGCACTCGCCAACACAAAATTTTACTAAACCTCTTTAATATCATATTATTTTTTTTTAAAAAAAATTCCTTCCTAAAATTAAATACTTAATAATAATGTAATAGTAAGTATTCATTTGATTTAAAAATCATAGTTATAATAGTTCTAAAAATTTTAAAGAGATTGAAGTTTTAAGGTGAAATATTCACCACCACTTACTTCTTTATTTCACTATCCTTCAATCTAAGTTTCAGAGCACCATCTTTGCTTCCAAGAGTTAAAACAGAATGCCTAATGATGAACTTTACTTCAAATTCAAAAAATAAAACGGATGGAGGTGTGCAGGAAGGTTAAAAAGGGAAGAAAAGTTTATAGCAAAAAAAAAATAATTTTACCAAAGGAAAAAAAAGTGCTACGACGCCCTTTTGCTGACCACCAGAAAAATTAATAGTAAGCACACTAAATTGCAGTGCAGAAAACGATGGCATGCTCGTTCTACTCACCAGCATACAAGGGACCTCGCAAAAAGATCTTTTCATCTTTTTACAGATGTTAAGTATTTCTTATTCCCATTTAAGTAAAAATTTGAAGGAGAGACTTCAACCTTGCTTCAGGATTCTGCTAATAATATTATACCTAAATGTATGGGGCTACTTCAAAACTTAGGAGAGTTGACATACATATCACATAGTTCTTATTTATTTATATTTCTAATACCTAGACTTTGACATTTATTTATACAACACTCATCTTTAACAAAACATCAGAAATACCACTAATATATATATATATATATATATATATATATTAAAAAAGCGCAAGGGCTAATATATTAAAGATAAAAGATACAAATAGGTTGTATGAGTGGGCCAAAAAATAGACACCCAACCCACACAGTACAACACACAAAAAAGTCAAAAAAGGGTACATATATAAAAATAAAAATAAAAACAAAAAACCACCAATGCGCGGAAAAAGTGAGGGTCATCCCAATTCAGTTCTGCCTCTGCCTATAGTTCTCGAAAGGGATTCAAATTGGTAAGGTGTGTACCATTACTCGAAGTAACCAAAGTATCATCCGTAAGATTTCTGAGCTCAAGTAGATCTCCATTCTTTTTCTTCCTCCCAGAAGTGTAAGCCTGTTATTCCTCATCCGAAGAAAGAATCTGATGAGGTGATAGAGCTGTAGCAGAAGGATTACCAACAGTAATATCATCAATAGGTTCTAGTATATGTGAAGTATGAGTTGTCTCTACAGCGGATACTTCCTGAAGAAGGGGAGCTGCGAGACACTCCTGATTATCAGTCTAAACACTATCCTTTGTAGATAATAGTCCTTTAGTATTGTTTCCAATGGGGTTTGAAGGTGTCAGCATCACATTAATCGCAGTAAAAGTAACAATAGCGTCAGGGGTGTCCACAGGGGCAATAAACACCTCCTGTCTAGTAGTATCCTTCCCATGAGGAACTAAAATGTCCAAAGCAGTGGGGTTAGACCCATCCTTATTCACTTGAACCTTAGATTTCAAATTAGGATATAGCTTGTGACATTTATCAAGATATGCCCAAACATCTTACAGTGGGTACAATATGAAGGTCTGTGTTTCATGACGATTTGTTGTCAACATATAGAACTACTTATAAGACTCCTATAGGAATGTCCTCATATAGACTTATTTTTGGAAAAACATGTCACTTATCAGTAGAATTGGAGCATAAAACATTTTTGGCTATTAAATAATTTAATTTTAATCTAAAAGATGCTGGTGAGAAAAGACTATTGCAACTCAATGAACTTGAGGAGATTAGAAATAAGTAGTCTCACTACGAAGCGGAGGCAAAGTGGTCGAGTATTTAGGAGTGGAGAAAGTGAAGGAGTTCCATGGATTTGAGCTTCTGGCAAGTTTAGGTCTGGAATGAAAGAGCAGAGATCGCGCGGAGCCCGTTTGGCCGCTCTGAAATTTTGGTGGGAGGAGGACGTGGAAGGTGGAGCTCGACGGCAGATGCGAGGGAGAGGAGGGTCACGGGAAACATATGATGGCAGGGTCACGGGAGTCAAAATGAGATCGAAAACGCGGACCGCGGAACGACCCCCGCGGTCCACGTCTTTTATAAAATCGAAAACACAGTTTTGTATAAGTTGTTAATAAGTGCTAACCAAACACCAAGGCGGCGTTTTCGAAATGCCGCCCGCACTTTTAAGCTGCCCCAAACAGACCCTAAATCAAAAGTGCCGCATGAGCCTGTGATGTAGCAACAACATATCTTCCACACTCCTCCCATATCCCCCTATGACAACACTCTCTACCATAGATGTTAAAGCTGAGTCTATCTCCACTTTATCCAAGTACCAAAGTTCACTGTCATATTTTGTTCCTTTCTCTTGAAAGATCATCTTAGGAATATTCAATAAAACAACACATTTTAGTTGAAAAATAACAATACTAAAGGATAAAATGTTCACTGGAAAGAAAAAAGTATCCAAATATTGGGCAAAGTCATATAATCGATACACCTCACTCTACTCTTAACAACTACAACCTGTTGTACCATCAGTAGTTTGGATGCTCTCTGGAGTTGCTAGATGAGATAGGAAGAGAATCCTTAGCAGTACTTGTCACATGTCGATATGAACAAGAATCTATTATCCATTCTGGTGATATTTTAGTGAAAATAGTGGTACGATCATGTGTATCATGAATACATCTGTCAAAGTGAGCATAACAGTCAATGTTACCACTTAATGATGATGAGGTTGATGCATTCTCAAGCTCATCACCTGTTTCTTTCGCCATCCTCTTCAACATCTCTAGAATCCTCACCTATAAAAACCACACCCATCTCTTCCTCATCCTCAACTAACATCAGATTTGTCAGATAGCTGCCTCTTCCACCTCTTAGACCCCACAACCACGACCACAGTCACCAAACTGTTCACGTCCACCTGTCTCTCTTTCCTTAGATTGCTTGAGATAGACCTTGCTCAGATGGCCTACTTTACCGTAGTTATAACACTTGTGAGTCTCCCTATGGACACCTGTCATACCTGAGTTCGAGACGACCAAAGTTGATCGTGTACTTAGAAATCCACTCAGCCCAGAGTGTAGTTTCATGCGACTCTTGTATCATCGCAACAATGACCTCATCCAGTGAAGGTATTTTCGCCTGGCTATGAGGACTAATCTCCATTGATCAAAGATCAGATTCAGATAGGCCAGAAACCGCATAATTCTTATTTATAGAAAGATCTCCCCTTTCTTGTACCCCACATCACCACAGCTCGACATCGCTGAGAAGTAATCAAGGTCTGCCCACAACTGCTCTAAATCTATGGAGTACTCCTGAATCGATCGATCACCTTGTACCACTACCTCTATATCTCACGTTGAATCAGGAACACCCTCGTACTATTCTTAAACCCAACATAGATTCACTTCAGTTTTGCCCAGATGTCCCACACCTTTTGATTTACTTCTAATGATGAGGCAATCAATGGACCACCGAGTTGAGTAGTCAGGTGTAAAGCAAGGCGTATGTGGCCCCCACTCATACTATCACTCTTTGGCTCGAGCTCCGTCAGATATCTCTCTAATCTCTTCTCTACTAGAGCAGCCTCGATCCAACGCGATTAACTCAGATATGTAGCTAGTCCATCAATTTTTAGATCCACAAGAGGGAGATTTAACTTCACTCGCGTCAGAGCACGTGCTGAGGTTGTGGCTCCCATCGAGACGTTGGCTTCCTATATAAGCTCAACCAAGACCTTCAAAACTTCAAGATCTATCTTTCTCAAAATCTCCAATTCCTTACCTCCTGCCCTATCTCCATCTCTCGATATTCTCAATCACAAGGAACCAAGTCTAGATCACACAGATCAAACGCAACTACCTTGCTTTTCTTGACTTGATCTTGATCTATCTTATCATTAAGATCAAAAGCAATTTAATTATTCTTTATTTTGTATGCTCGATCGCCAGTTTTTGTTCCATGCGAAGCCCCCTATTACGTCCATGAAGCGACAGAGCAACCAAAAATTTCACTTGTTTCCCCTCCACGACCCAGTAACTAAAGGTGGTGCCCTCTCCCTATTCCTATGCAGACGGAGCTTGCAATTTCCCCTCTACTTGCAGCAAACGAAGGGATTGATGTGTGCGAAGACCTTTGAAACTCCGCGTTTCTTCTCTTTTCTATGCACCAAAACAAGAGCCGTGGGAACGCAACCCCCATCTCCTTTTCATTTGTGTGGCAACAAAGCACACCGAGACTTTCGAAACTCCCTTCTTCTGCTCCTGTGTTCGGGAAATGCAACAACAGGATCGTTGCTATCAATGGAAATGAATGACAGAATTGCTGCGCTCACTGGAAAGCAACGACGGAATCATGCAACACATAGACCTTCAGAACTCTCTTATTGCGCTCCTTTGTTTGGGAAGAGCAACAACGATAACACTGCATACAAATATCTATGCAAGCAGCTCCCACCTCCTTGCGTGCGAAGCCGAAGCCCTATCTAATTCTTCCCTTCACAGTGCTAGGGCTAGGACTCTGATACATTCAAGACAAAATTGCTTTAAAGACTTGCTCTATTCATTAATGACCTAGGCTCATATAGAATCATACAGCATTCTTACAAATTGCCCCTAGACTCTATATTTCCTATTTATAATTAGAACCCTCAAAAAGATACGAATCTCAACAATAGGAAGCAGGTTAGCTTTGAAGGGTCACAAATGAGGAAAACAAAAAGCTGCGGGGAGTAGGCATATAGCATTCCGGATGGTGAGCAGCTGAGACTATAAATTCTGCATGTGGTGGATTTCAGTAAGCATCAGAGGCGATTGTACTGTAAACAGNAAAAATTTGATGATTAAGTTAGAAATTGGACAGAAGATAATGTTTTGTCTGAAAACTCATCATCAAAATCATGCAGAAATTCACCCCTATATACGTTGAGTTGAAGATAAGCACAATAGTAAGCATATGAATAAACAAGCACCAGTAAAAAGAGTGACCGTTGAAGTTTTNCACAAGGGCTAATATATTAAAGAGAAAAGATACAAATAGGTTGTATGAGTAGGCCCAAAAATACACACCCAACCCACACGGTACAACACACACAAAAAAGTCAAAAAAAGGTACATATATATAATAATAAAAAAAAAACCAAAAACCACCAGGACGCAGAAAAAGTGAGGGTCATCCCAATTCAATTCTGCCTCTGCCTATAGTTCTCGAAAGGAATCCAAATTGGTAAGGTTTGTACCCCATTACTCGAAGTAACCAAAGTATCATCCATAAGATTCCTGAGCTCAAGTAGATCTTCATTCTTTTTCTTCCTCCTGGAAGTGTAAACCTGTCATTCCTCATTCGAAGAATCAATCTGATGAGGTGGTAGAGTTGTATCAGAAGGATTATCAACCGTAGTATCATCAATAGGTTCTAGTATATGTGAAGTATGAGTTGTCTCTACAGCGGATACTTCCTGAAGAAGAGGAGCTGCGAGACACTCTTGATTATCAGTCTGAACACTATCCTTTGTAGGTAATAGTCCTTCAGTATTGTTTCCAATGAGGTTTGAAGGTGTCAGCATCACATCAATCACAGTAAAAGTAACAACAGCGTCAGGGGGGGTCCACAGGGGCAACAAACACCTTCTGTCTAGTAGTATCCTCCCCATGAGGAACTAAAATGTCCAAAGTAGGGGGTTAGACCCATCCTTATTCACTTGAACCTTAGATTTCAAATTAGGATGGAGCTTGTGACATTTTTCAGGGTATGCCCAAACATCTTATAGTGGATACAATATGAAGGTCCGTGTTTCATGAATATTTGTTGCTAATATCCATTATGAGTTGTGCCCAACCAAACTTCAGTAACATCAGGTAAAGTAATATCTTTTTCCACAAGTATTCTGACCACAGAAGTTCTGGTTAGATTGAAAGTGGGTAGATCTAGCTTCATAGGGTCCCTGAGAATGACTCCAATAGAGTAGAAAATCTGATGATAAAAAAAATGCAGCTTTATACTAGGTAGACAAAACCATACTGGTACAGTGAGAGTTTTATGATTTGGGTCGAAATCAGGAGACCACTTGAGTAACTTCGCTGACTTGCCTGCAATATCAAGATATTTTTTGGAGAAAATTCAGGTGTAGTCTTCAGCCACGGTTAGTTAAATCAACACGTTTCCCATCCATGAGTCTCACTTTCCACTTGCATAATAATTTAAGATCATCAACACTCTTTCTGATAATTTCCATAGGTAGGTGCCCCCACTGAAATTTTCTAATAAGAGCAAACTTGAATTTTTTCGTCAGTTTTAAAATTTTTAAGTCAAAGAAAAATGTTTTCCCACCTTTCCTACTTTGCTTTACAAAAGGGTAATCGCCTGTACCATCGCGACAATCCTTATAGCTTGAGGGGAAGACAACAGCCGACTCCACCTGAAGTTTTGTCCAGTTTAACCAAAGAAGGAGGGAGCGCCATTAGAGCAGAGAGATCAATCGGTGTTCACCTGCTGCAAAGTCCCCGACACGTAGAAGAAACAAATTTGTTGGGCAGGGAGAGAAGCTGTCGAGCAGGGAGAGGTGCAGTGTCAAAACGAAAGACGCAGATGCAACAGAGCTGACGCAAATGCGAGCCAAATACGATGAAATTGAGCAAGACACCGACGCTGACGCAATAGACAGACGTGAGCCAACGGAGTCGAAGAGACGCAGTAACGTCGGGACGAAGCAGAGAATGAGGAGCAAGAGTCGACGAAACAGAGGCGAGGTGCGACCCTCTCCTTCGAGCGACATAATCAAATGCAAAGGAAATCGTCATTGAAAACCCTAGCAGAGCTCTCGACCGCACCCGACATCGTGTTTTTCATTCACACACACACACACACACACACATATATATATATA